>JAAAKL020003669.1:0-22551 GCA_010016065.2 Carybdea cf. marsupialis auct. non (Linnaeus, 1758)
ATGACGGCCTTCGGCACCGGCTGGCTCGACTTCGACAACGACGGCCAGCTCGACCTGCTGACGGTCAACGGCGCGGTCACTTTATTTCTGTCAGTTCGGTTCCTTAGCGTGTTTTTGAATGCTTTGCTACTTCTCGCCGTCGAGACTAAACAACCAGATTGCCTATATTAAACTTTAGCCATCAGAAACTCCTGAAGCACGAAAAACTATCGGCTTTTGCTTAATGGAACCCAAGTGGTGCTACGAATTTCATTTATGTTAACCAGCTTTGTCGAGGATTCACACTTCCAGAGGATGCCCACCATATAAACAGTAATTTGTGTATGTGCCCATAACTGCAGAAGCATCTATTTTAGTCCCTATCAATCATGCAACTTAGGATTCTGTAAACGCAAAGGTTTGATAAGCCGTAAAGGGTTAATTTTGACATCATCAATTACGTTGTCGAAATTCGTTGGTACATGGATTTCACTAATAAACACTGGGGGAAAGTTAACTTTTATCCGCATGCCTCAGGAAAAAATTGTTTACTGTACTTGTTCTTTGTGCAGAAAAGTACGAGATGGACGTATTTACATCATACAGGACTCTCCCGGGATGCTGATCCCAACAAACAACAGAGTTATGATGACCCACAACATAAGTGGAATGCATTTAAACAATCATATGCCAATGGATTGCATGGGAATCATAGAAAGTTGTCAAAGATTCATCATAGCTCAACTGACCAACGTATCGCAATGGGGGTTAACTTACAATAGCAGGTCTATAGATGTAGTTTATACATATGTTCATCATATAACATTCACCTTATAAACCCATATCGCCAAAAGTCTCAACTAATGTTGAAATAATATTTTCAATTTGGCCAACTACTCCATCACCCATTTGAAGTACTCTCTTCTTTATTACGACTTTAGTAACAATAGAAACTGATCCAATTGTATTGTGAGAAAAGTTGCATGGGAATGGGCAGTTCCTATAGTTAAGATGACATAGACAGGCTTACCTGTCGAATCCATTCCATCTCATGTCTCAGAGCAGACTTATCCTTATGAATATTCAAAAGACAAAAATAGCTTTGTTTACCGATAATTACTTAGTGATAAACGGTTGGATATTACTGCTGTTTCACTCGTTCATAAACTCGCTTCGCGTTTTATGTCCAGCTGCCAAAATCGGACCGCGTCATTCGCAAGCTGTTCAGGATGACCGAGTAAGTGCTGTTGGTTTACAACGTGGTTAAATCTTCAACTTTAACTACATTTTATGGTCTGTTCAACGTGTTTATTTACTTATGCAGAAGTATGGAGAGGCCTTCGTGATCCAGTAGGCCGCAATCGGACAGACTTTTTTTGCTGTTGCCTTGTAGACTAGGGATTATCTTATTAACTGACGTTCTTTAAATTTTAAATTGGTTTTGTGACTTTCATCTACGAATATCGATGGAAAACTAGTGTTACAGTGCCTAGTTTTGGCTTGCAGGCTATAAGGATCTAGATAATCCTGTTAATTACTAGACTGTAACGAAGGTAACAATGGAGAAGATATAAGTTGTTGCTGTAAACACAAGTTCTCTCGAGAAAATTTTAAACTGTCAAAGATCTGCCCAAACGCGGCCATGAAGAAATATTTAACAAGTAATTCTGTCAGGATGTAATTGTGAAGGTTACAGTCCAATATCTTAGACATGTCTTTTGAATATCTTTGTAGCACTATGTATATCGTCGATGGCCAGTGACTTGTTTCAACTATAATTGCAGTCATGATGGTATTCTAACTTCAATCACAGGAATACTATACTAAAATGATTTAATTTTGTCTTATACATTTTTTAAAAATTATTTTATACATAATTTATATAGTGCGAAATTCATTTTATTTAAATGTCAATCAATCCCATTTTTGCCAAACACTGACAGTATCGAGGTCAGCATATTCTTGCAAAAAAGGTAACAGCCTCCCTTTATGATTTTCGATCTTTAAAGTGACATAGGGTGCACGAGCGACATGTTATTTGGACAAAAGGCAACGGCAGGTATGAAAGGGGTAAGAAACTGTTATGACTTCAACGTAAGCTGCATTCGACGATAGCACAATAGAAACACAATAATTAAAGGGGACTGTAGGCCCCTATCTATCTTTTCTCTAATCTATCTCTTCACAATCCAAAATAATCTGTACAATTGCAATCTTGATTTCATTCTAATTTACCTAATTTTACAGGGATATGTATACAATTTCTAATAGAAAAATACTAAAATAGAAAATCAATTGTTCACAGTTACTTACGTATAAAACGTTACATCAAGGAAACTCTTGACCATGCAATTTTGCCACATCCTATATCAATACAATCCTACATGCACGTTAAAAGATCAAAAAAGAGTACCGAATTTCCTGTTGCTGTAGTCCTGACGTATTTGACAACCTTATTTTTAATATCTGAAAAAAAACTGATCATCGTACACAAGTCGTAAATGACCGACACTAGTTCTTCAATACAAATAATTACATTAATGCTTGACCGGTAAATGGTGATTCCCTAGTAGAAATCTCTTTCCTGGCAAGACAGTTGGCCTTGTATAAGATACAGTTATGAATAGATCGGAAGCCAACCGTTTTCAAAACATCATACGGTGATTAAGAGGCTGCCTTGCAAGTAGAAGGTGGGGGTCTCGGATTTGTTTATGATAAAGGGGTATATGGCAAGGTAAGTCTACCCATTACTGCCATTATCTTTACTGCCAATTTTACTCGCTAGGCTTTTACGATCAAAATGCAAGAGGACTTGCCCTGGATGGAGGCTTGACTAATTTTTTTATGGGTGTGAACTAAGCAAACATGCTGATTGATTTGCACGGATTACTGAATAAGGTAGTCGGGAATCCACCACATATTATGAATTTAAGGTATTTTACTAGTCATCAAAGGAATTTCAGTAGATAATTATATATCAAAGAAGAGAAACAATAAGTGAGCTTTGTCGAATTATGAAATCGACAGATGATTGTCACTATGGGGAACCTATCCTTGAGTTGATTCCTCTGAGCTACAATTTCTCAGTTTTATTTGTAAGGATCGGTGTATCAACAACCGACTAAATATGAAACAAATTGAGGTCCTTAAATAAATCTGCTTACATTCGAAAGCACATATGTTTCAAGTGGCACGTTTTCTGTGCGACTTTCAATTAAGTTTAAACTTTTATTGTCCAAACAGAGTTAGCATAGGAAAAGCTAAAACCAATCAGAGTGTAGTAAAGTCACTCAAAGTGGAAAACATGCATTGTTTTGTCCACGTCGTATCGCTTTAAAACCAGTGACTACCAAATTGGCTGGTAGCAACTGCTTTCCACTTTGGAGGTTGTCTAAATGTCTTCAGACTCTGTTTTTTAATCTAAACTCTTCTTAAATCTACACGTTTGATTTAATGTTCTGTTGTTTTACATTTGGGCAAAATAGTTGATCAGCTTTGTTTCACCCTACAGTGGTAAAAATGAGAGGTGGTTCTAAGATTGCATGCAATTGAGGCATTTGTCCGACATTACACTGATGAAACTTTGGCCTCCGAAAATTTCCATGGTACTCATCAATTAAGAGATAATTAATTGCCCTGCTGTCGCTCATTGCTCCCACGTAGAGGGCACTGCTGGCTTCTGGGTTGACATAGACATGCTGGATCAAGCATCTAAGGAGAGTGTGTATATGCTGCATTGTGTATATCATAAACACTGGGCTTCTTCAAAAAGGATTAACTACAGAAATGAGCTTTTACATAAACGTCAGTTGTAAAGGGCCTCCGATTCCGCACGGTGCAGAAAGTGCGATGCATGAACGTAGTACACTTTACTATGTTTACTATGTCTTCTTTCTCAGTTACTTCAAAGAGAATATAATAGGGTTTTGACCATTAAGCATATCAGAGTTTTGAATACAGCCAGAGTTAATCTTTTGAGAATCTTGACATGAACTTTCGTATATGTTTATTGCAATAAACACATTTCTATTAGCGCATCGTAAGTCTACAAAAGCAGACGAAAAGTACGTTAATGCGCCATATTGATCTTTTCGTCTGAAGCTCTAAGAGCTGGAGATTCAGTTGGAAGCAGTATAATCAATATAAGCGAACCAGTCTTTATTGCAGATACCTCTAGCTTACCTCTACAGATTGTCATGTCTTAAACTATCATGTCATGGATCGCCTTCTTCTTCTATGGCCAGGAAAAGGGCAATGAATCATGACATGATAAATTCTACTGATACATCAACTTAACCGACAAGTTTTAAAATGTATATGTTTTCTGCTTGGTTAACATTGATTATAATCTGAAAAAGGGGTTCGAGACGAAATAAGAAGTGCCGTAAGAGTTATGAAACCACAGAAACTATGTGCTGGCTCTTGTGGCCACAATAAAAAACCAACTTGGTCCTAGCTTTGTTATCTAAAAAAAAGTTTATAGCGCGCTTTTCTTCCATCTACAACTACATTCTTGAATAAATGTGTTCAGTTTACTGTCAGGTATATGAAGGAATATCACAGAGCTTACAGTGTGCCTCCAGAAGTTAGACACTTTTTTATATTTTGCTTATTGTACTGACTTGAAAATCCTATTCTTTTTCCCCTACGTTGAGTGTACTTAACTTAAGCTGTGTAAAAGAATTCAAAATGCACTGCTGGCCGCCGACATGTTTGCCTCGTATTGAATTCTTCAGCATCAACAACTGAACTTCCCTGTTTCTTGTTACGTCATATTTGTTCCTTACGCCGCCAAAAATAGCCTCGTTCAGGAAAAAATTCGTTAAAGAATCACGTATAACTGCGGAAAACTGTACGTAGACCAAAACTAATGGGGAAGTTCGATTACTTGAAACAAAATGAACAAAAAATCAAAACGTTTCTGACCACTGGAGGTACACTTTAAATAGAGGCGAAAAGAAAAAAAACCCAACGATATATCTGTCATTCAGTTTTTAGATATTTGCCCACGTGAGCTACAATAAAATGTTTGAAGTTTAGTCCGTTATTTGTTTAATGTGTAGCTAAGCTTTTTGTGCTTCTTTTATTGACAAAATCGTCATGAAAACTTGATAACACTGAACGTGTTGCGTTTTCTAAAACAAATAGTGGGCTCCTGTCCTCTTCAATCATCTTCATTCGTTGCCATCGTTACAGGTAATAAAAATATGACAGCAGTCTGATATTAAGTTCATTGATTTCCGTTACATAAAAAAGTTGTTTCAGTGTATTTTGATACATATCATGCCCTTGTTATCCATTTACAAAAATATCCAAATTTCTAGATCCTATCCCTTCTACGCTATTTTGGTATTCGTACTATGTTTAGCATATGTATATCAAATCTTTGAGCTACAATCTGTGTTATTAGCTGACGGCGTTGGAAGTAAGAAGTTTGAATAGGGCATTTTTATATACTCTGACTTAGATTTTGAGGCGTATTGAATGTGGTTTAAAGTGACGACAAAAAAAGGCAAATGCAAGCACTATTAACAGGTAAAGCTTTTTTTTAAACTGAACAGGATTACACGTACCTTCGTGTCTTCCTCCCCCCCCCCCCCACCTCCCCTGCAATAGCTGTGTTTTTTGTCTAGACCTCCATCCACCAATTAAGGCAAATACTCCGTCCACAATAAAAGGCGTGGAAGCCAACAATAGTACGTGTTAATACTCCGACTTCAATATTTGAAAATATCAGACAAGGTGAATTTCATTTTACCGAAGCTTTGCAATCCATACCCACCAGGGGAGTTACAATAATAGCAATTACAAACATATTTTTGAAAGGCATTATAGTTACAGAAGAACCCAAAATCTGAAAAAATATCGTACAATTACAAATAGGTTTATACAGACTACGGTAAAATATCCCCATGATGGTATAGCTATTAGACCCGCGGCTCTTCATTTTCCCTGCTATCTCACGAATGGCTTGCCCAATCGTTTCGAAACTTTTTGACTTTACCTCCAAGTTATTAAGGGGTATTTTCGAATTTTTTTTTATAATTTTACTAATGGTGACGCTATAATTATTTATAGTTACCTAGAAACAGCAAGAGGTATCTAGGGAAAGAAACACTTACAGTATTCCTTTTTTTCCCGGCACAAATCGGGTAGATGGCATGTAAAATGGTCATCTAACTGATTTTTATTGCCATATCCTTTTACCCGATTCTGTAATTATTTCTTAAACCTCAAAAATTAAGCTTATTTGATGTTTTGGAAGAAAACAGCTACTTCAACAATGGATTTCGACACAATAGTTCAGTGCTTGTCAATTTCGAACTGTTAATTGACGTCACAACTGTAGTGACTGAAGGTAGACATCGGTGTTATAAAAGCTAGCCCGACTCCAGTGAAGTGTGAGGTGAGTTGCAGGCGTCGTCTGTTGGAAAGAGAGTGTTTGTGACTCTGTAGAGCAAGGTGTGCCCCTTATCCTTGCAGTAGCGTGTTCTTGTCGTAGGTTACCATTTGTAATGACGCAAGGTAAGACGGCATCGCTTTTAAAAAATCTCGAAAGTGAAAAATCAAAGGACAACGGGGAATTGAACCCACTGTCTCCGCAGTTGCGCAACGTACGATGTTTTTCCACTAAGCTACGGTCGTTAGCCAACGAGAGAGATATTTGGGATGTCTGTTGATTTGGTATTGTGTCACTACATGACCTCCAATTTCGAAAATAATCAATGTTTCTGTGGCTAAAAGAAGGAATTAACATATCCGCTACGTTTTTTACCTAAGTAAGATATCTTTGCAGAGAACAACCACGGTCCTATTAACCCCTCCCCCAAGTCCTAGGAATCTCACGATAACACAGCCAGCATTGGATTTACTTTCAATGTTAGCATCCTTACATTTGTACAGGTCTGACATAAATGTCTTCATCTTCATTTCAAACCATGAACCATTATCCACACTATAAATATTGGAGTTATCGTTTGTGAGTATCTTATGTTTGGGGAAAATTGCGAACCTTAACAATATAAATATCTTAAGCAGACGCCGTTCTGCGTACGATACAATCAAAAGGATCAGAAAACCTTTGATCTTGAAAAGGTCTCATAACAAAGTTAGAGAGCCTACATTTTGTTTGTTAAGAATGCACAAACTTTGCGAGTTAGAAAATGTGTAGATTGTGACAAAAATACTCAATTTTCATTTTGCTCTATTGATACGTACGTTAATGGCTCAAATTTAGGGTGTTGATCTTTCCCAACACCAAGATATCTGCTTTCAAAGTTCTATACCTCCTTAACAAAAACCTTGTTATTCGATGCCGGTTCCTAGCTTAAGGAACCAAAGGGTTACTAACAAAGTTTTGACCAAAGATTTTTGACATTCAAACGCCTCTAGATTAAATACTATATACACCACGGGTCTGGTATTTTGCGAAAGAGGCTATTCCAGGTTTGCCTTTAGATATCTGGAGTCAAATCTGACTATTTTAAGAACTTTTGATTTTGACGTCATCACTTTCCTTCCCTCAGGGAATCCTATTTGGTTACATCAGATTGCTTCCTTTTCCTGTTACTCTTTCTTCATTCACAAAAGGAGAGTTATCTCACAGTGTTATGCTAGTACAAATGCTGATTTATTTCGGCTCCTACCATCAAACCCAATCGTACTTTCATGTAATAATACAGAAACTAAAGTCCCTTGAGAAACAATACACGCGTTTCTGCTCCTAATTGATAACTAGGGCATAGGTGCGCCCATATTTTGACAAATTTTTACCATATTTATATCAAATGGATATTTGTGTTTATTTAATCTATGCCCCCCCCCCCTCCCATTTTGCGAATCGTTACTAAAGTCTTGATGGAAGCATTTAAACTCATCAAAATATTTCTAAAATTCTACAAATTTAACATGGGCAACTTACGAAGTAGTTATGACAAATGTATACACTGTATTGGGAAGGTTTCAGCATACTATCTTTCAGCAGAGCAAAATAGATTTTCTTACGTACTAGGTTTTGTTTAGACAACTATATGTGCTGATACGAGGTGCTCTAAAGTAACGTTTATGGATACTGGATACTAATTTTGGTACAAAAGGAGTCGTGGAGGGGGTCCGAAGGTCCATTACCAATTGATTAATCAATCGATTAAACAAATTTTGGAAAGCAAACATTTAGCCTCAAATGTTCTAAATAATTTATCCTTAGGTTTCTGCTGGGGCCATGAACAATAACTTCTGTTAAGCTTCTGTTAGTCCAATATCAGTGCGTCTGGGGTCTCCTGGTTACTTTGACCCTTACACCAAATGTTGAAATTACTCAAAATGCGTATAAGCTCACAAAGTCTTAAAAGGAGTGGCAATTAAATATCAGCATCTGCGCGGCTTATGAAAAAGAAGCCTAGCCACACACAACACCAAATCTGTCACGTATGTAAACAGTGGTCTCTTTAGTACTCGTACTTGTACGTTCGATGGTTCCTTGCCATGTTATCGGATATTCAATTCGGATATTCAATACGAAATCAGATTAAGGACTGTTTATGAAAACTTACATTAAATATTCATAAGGAAGTCACATTATTCATGGGACTATAAATAAACCAACAAAAACAAAGGCACTAAATCTGAATGTAAAGAAGTAAAAAACTCATGGTTGTCTGACCACGGCAGCCATACCTAATTTGCACGCGGATAGCCAGGGAGGCAATCTACAAATGTTTTTGTGTCCAAACTTTTAAATCGGCATATTCAGATTTAAAATGCATTCGGCTTGAATGGTCTACTGACGGATCCATGCTTAAGGCTCCATCCAGATGTGTTTGAGTGTAACCGTTCTTGTAAAGTCATTGATCTTCTCACTTTTCGAAGTGTCCCGCTACTCTTTACAAATGTTTTACACTTTTAGAATAGCGCAAGTGAAGGATATTCTTGAAAATACGGAAGTCCCTCTCTATATGTTTCAAAAACCCAAATCTCACTGTCGCAGAGCTAGGGAAATACCTTTCCCACTTCTCTTTACAAACGTTCTGCACTCTTTAAATAGCGTAAGCGAAGGATATTCTTATAAAGACGGAGGAAGCACTCTATATGTTTCCATGCCCCAAAACCGCACTATCGCAGAGCTAGTGAAATACCTTTTCCACTTCTCTTTGCAAACGTTCTGCACTCTTTGAATAGCGTAAGCGAAGGATATTCTTATAAAGACGGAGGAAGCACTCTGTATGTTTCCATGCCCCAAAACCGCACTATCGCAGAGATAGGGAAATACTTGCCAAGAAAAGCGAAAATGTTATAACCAGGTCTTCCTTCTGTTGCATGCTTCGCCTGTGCTATTTCCATGTCTCAATATAATTGAATCTGTAAAACATTGATAAAATTAGTTACCATCTTTTGTCATATAGGTCACTAGTAACAAACAGTACACATAACAAAAACTCTACGACCGCAGTTGAGGGCGACCCGAAGGCTCCCTTTTTGTATGGCTTCTGCCAAAAGGCAAGAAGGGGTGCCACTCCTCTTCCTTGTGTTTCCACAATTTGACCCCAGTATAAACTGCTTCCCATTTGCCGACCCCGGAAGGATGACCCACTGGGTTGGTGGCCAGCTTGATGGCTCAGTTTACAAATTGATGAAACAGGCTAACTTTCAAATCGCTCTTTGAAGTGGGATTTGAACCTAGAACCTTCTGCACTCAAAGCTGCAGCCGGAACCATTGAGCCATCGCGCCGATTCATGACACATAACAACACATAGATAACTTCCACTCCGACGCAATCGTTCAATCCCATACAATTTCATAAAGCAATCTTTATTGACCAAGGTTAGGCGTTTGAGTCACGACAGGGTCACCATTTAAGATTCGCAGTTGATATACTGTTGAACCTATATTAACGAACTCTGAGCGCAATGATGGAACAGGTTGTTCTATCCAAACAGTGAAAATACTGAGAAACAAAATCGTTAAAAACACTCATTGCCAAAGTTTATATTTAAAGTGTATTTACGTATGTCAACTTCAAAGTAGTACTTGTCAAGGTATAAAGCTAGCATAGAAATTCCACTTGAGCTTCACGGGTATTCCTTCGCTACTTCTACAGATATCTGGCTGAGCTACCACATTTATGAAACCTCATTCCACCTGCTCGAAGATACTTATAAATAGAAATGTCACCCAATTAATCCCAGAAGTAGAATAGAATCGATTATGAAAAGACTGTAAAATCGTAAATCCAATCAATTTTTATTGTATTATTATTGCAACTTGAAATTTTATCAATCAATCAACTGTACTCAATTGGAGACAAAAATTAGTAGATAATTTTAATATAAAATCAAAATATGTACAGCACCATAAGCACTACTGGTTAGACCAGATGTCAATATTGACAGAGGCTTTTGAAGATATCTTATACGACTCGATGGTTTAGACGAAGCCAGACGCAGGAGTGTGATTGATAAGCGGTAACTAATAGTCTAACCTGACTTCTTTCCGTTGATCAGTAAGATAAGGGATTAACTCTAAAGTTAAAAGACGATAAAGTTTTAGAAAGCTAATTTTCTTCTCTCGTTACCCCATGCACTCTATAACAAAACATCCGTGCAGAAGACTTTTGTGTGTTCTTTTCCAAAGCAATAAAATTGTTATCCCCGCGATGCGTTCCATTACTTTCCACTTCACTACCATAACCAATATTTTTGTCCACAATCTTGTCAATCGTAGATTATTAATACTAATAGTACTACCACTAATAGTACTAGTAGTACTCTTAGTAGTAGTACTACCGGCGGTACTAGTAGTATTACAAATAGTAGTACTACGGTAGTAATAGTGGTACTACCAGTCATAATAGTGGTATTACCAGTAGTAGTATTACTACTGCCAGTAGTAGTGCTAATAGTATGGCTAGTAGTGGCAGTAAAAGTATTACTAGTAGCGGTACTAATAGTTTTTTAAGTAGTGGTACTAATAATAGTATTACTAGTAGTTTAGTATTGCTTCAAGTAGTAGTATTAGTTCTACTACCAATTCCACTAGTTCTTTTCGTAGTTCCATTAGTTCTACTACTAGTTACACTATCAGTATTACTCGTAGTAATTCAGTATAGCGTCTACTAATAGTATCAGTTCTGAAAATAGTTCTATTGGTGCTACAACTAGTTCTTTCACTAATACTACTAGTAGCGATTTAGTAATACTTCTTCTAGTTGCGCAGTACCACTATTTCACCCCTTTATGGTCAAATAGCGGAGGGTTCAGTAAAAGACTGCATCTCATATTTCTGGACACTATGCATTTAAAATCACCCCCAGCCTTTTACTTCCCATAAAGTATTGGTGTAAATAAATAGTTGAGGCATGAATGTGCATGGGTTGTTGCTTTAAAATTTTAGCATTATCTGATGATCTCTAACAATTTTTAAAAAAAAGCGAACTAAGGCTCTCCTATGATCTGCAAAGAAACAATAGTCATATAGTGGTGTACTTGGTGTCCTTCGTCAGATGCTAACCTGTCATCCGTTCCTTGTCCTTCCTCAATGAGTTTCTGGCCTTTCCTACACATAACTAAACTATGTTTGCAGGTTCTAGAAGACAAATATCGCAAATAACAAAGACAAGATCCTTCAAAGTATCCTTGAAACTTATAAGTATTTAAACGCTCGTTATTAGTAGCTTGAACAAGTCTGCAACGCGATATTTTGAGAATTGGCCTTTGATGGTTTCTTTCTAACTGCGACTATTTTTCTAGGGAGGAAATGTTTTATGATGTCATCACTTCAATTTTCATTTGACAGGATCTTTTACATCCTTTTTTCCTTTTTATAAGTTGCACGAATTCGCATTTGGTAGTAAAGTTGTGTAGTCAAACAGTAAAACAATTGTTTCATAATGCCATAGAAGCACAGCAACAACTTGCCATTTTTCGCAATACATTTGCCTCATTATGCATCAGCCGTTTTACTTGTTTATTGCTTGTCTCAGTCAGTGGCAAACATTTTGATGCCTTCCATACGTCAGCTGAAACGCCCTGACACTGTCTCCGATTGATGATATTCATAGTTCTATTTTTTCCCGAAAACATATAAGAGATATAACGTTGACGATAACTGATTTCCAGTAAAACGGCTGATCTCATCAACTAAGAGTTTCTATAACACAGTTCCACATTAACACCTTATGACGTCATAAAACAATGACGTAATGATTGACTTGGCAAACTTGAAATCAATGTTCACAATCTTATGCTGCTTTCAGTGGCCGGCCGTGCGCTTATATTTCATTTTCCAAGTGTCATTTTAACCGAGGAAGATGTTCCAGGGGCAAAACTACTACAGGGAGATGTAGAGGAGAAGTCAGTGGTACAATTACAACGATGGTTGCAATGCAGTGGAGTGAAGTCAATTGGACGGAAGCCCGAACTGTTACAACAAAGGTACGTTATCAGGCGGAGTTTAAGTATGACCGGAACAGTACTCTATGTACATAATCTAGACATCAATCGATAGAACTACATGAGTATATTAAGGATATAAATTACATTGGGAAAAGATGATATTTGGGGGGAGAAAGTAAGGTCTACCTACACCGGCGAACATCTCTTTGCAGCAATCCACCTGGTAGATGATAATCAGCTGTCAGCTAGCTAGCATATAAACGAAAGAAATTCTGCCATTTAATGGCGAAAACAAATTTGAAATTGTTTACTTACCAATAGTTTGCATATAATTCCCAAAGTCAAACCACTGAATTCCTTTACAACTATATTCATGAACAGGGATGCTGTGAAAATGAAGAGATAAAATTCCACCACGATTGTCTGGATCCAAGAGCGTTTTCCAAAATTGTACCAAAAGCAAAGAAACAGGAGGAAAGGCTTTCCAGACAGTGGTGAGTAAATGCATTCATTTCTGTTTTCGCTTTTAAATAGAAGAATTTCTGTGATTGATGTTTGCAGGTTGTGCGTAGTCTCTCTTACTCCCCCCAAATTCCATATTTTTACATATCATTTCAATTTTTTAATATGCTCATCACGGCTAATCGATCAATGTACAGATTATATATTTAGAGTACAGCGCGTCTATACTTAAACTCCGCTCGCCAACGCTTACATATCTCTTTCTGGTTTTTTTTCGCTTTCGGAATACCACAAAAGTAATAAATATAAATTCCTTGTGCTTGTAACGAGAGTCACTCCTGTAGGTCGTAGCTGCAATGTGTGTGAACCATGGCTATCAAACTAGGGTATCAAGAGCAAATTTTGAAGAGAAACGAGTTTGCAGCCTGCTATTCTCCTTACGAACGTTGGCTTCGTGACAGGCCTTTATGTCACCAAAACCCCTAGTGATCTCAGTATTTATGGGTTTTAATTGCTTAGGGCTGAGGTAGGTCATTCGGTAGCCGAAGCCAACTGGAGTAACCACAGAAGTTGAGTTAATTAAAATGATATATGTCTCAACAAAGAGTTGCTTCCAAGAAGATGGATATAATGCATGTTATTGAAGGAGATGTCAAGTCATGTTTCTGTCAAGTGATAGAGGGGAGGGGTCATAATACACATTTTCCTCCATGACATTACAGCATCTGCTGGCGCCCTGTGTTTTACACATTGCTTTGAACATGACATCCATTTACATTGCTGCTAGTCAGGAATAAGGAGGCGCGGAAATTGAGTGTTTCTTTCCTTACTTTACAATATGTCATCTGCTGACGAGAAGCCTAAAAATGAAAAGGATGGCTTCACTCCCCCAAAGTCTCCTGCCAAAAGTCCAATCCATCGGCTAATTCCGAGCCCAGTTGTGACAAGAAGAACACGAACGTCCTCGCAGTAAGTTGAGTTTATTTGCACTGCACTAGACATTTTTAGTAGGCACCTATTGAGGCCCTTCTGGTAATTAGTATTCATGTGTTGATTCTAATTTAGAAAAGAGTGATTCTCAAACATGTTTTACTTTGAAAGAAAAGGCCAGTTTGCCCACGGAACTGTAGAAGCCATGTCGATTTTAATTGCTATTTTATTAAGTGGGTAACGGTGGCTTTGTACCGGTGCTCGTTTATGCAGTTTTAACCTTCATTCCTCCACTTGTTTTGCCATTATCATTCCTGATGTGAATATATTTTATGTGGCCTTTCGACACAATTAGCTGTCCATCTTTAATTACCTTTCTCCGATGTCGGTTTCTAGCCTGCGTCTTTCCTGTTTACGATCCATTCCTTGACGTTGATCATTAAAGTGGATAGTTAATTCTAGCTTAATATACATATGATATACCTTGAAGGGTCCATAGTTTTATACGTTGGTTTGCCAATAACTACACTAGGAAGTATTTTGTATGTCTTTCAGTTAAGGCCGATTTAGTCCAGTTTGTAACTAGTTTCAAAAAACCTTGTGTTATCATGTTTGATCATCATGTTTTACTTTAAACTTTTGCAGAATCATACTATTATTTTTGCGATGGACAACCCTCTCCCATGATTATAGTTTGCGATTCTATGTAGACCAACTTTTTGCTTTTTAAGTGTTTTATGTTTTATTACATCAGATGATATTCTCAGGCCTTGCAGACATATGTATTGATAATGAATGCCCCCACTGCGACACACTGCTATAGTCGTAAATGCAGTTCTATAGAGCGAGAAGAACGATAGTCAATCGAATGTATTTTATCCCTAAACAAAACAAACAAATCCTCCAACCATTTTTTACCAATCAGCGGGCTTCTCTTCTTATTGGGTGCTTTTAACAGTTTGGTAACGCTGTGAATGTTATGATTAAGAACAGTTACGATGCCAAGGAAGATTCGTAGAGGTTGTCTTGAGAAGGGTCTTTTGAGCACCAACCATCTGCTTCATGTGGAGAGAGATTTGTAAGCGACTTGAAATCATTTTATCCTCGTTGGACTCTGATGATTCAAACAAAGTGCTTTGGTGGGAAAATATTAGAAGACCTATTGCCAAGTTCTCACCTTGGTACGTTTAGGAACTACCAAGGGACTTGAGTAAACCTTGACTACACATTATCCCCAGTAAATAAATTCCTCTAGTTTACTTATATAAAATAGTCCCAAAAATTTATTCATATAATGCATCAATGAGGAATTTAAAGTTTGAGATCCATAGGTTTATACACCACATGCCAAAAAGGAACACGTTGAGAGAGCTTAACAGTTATTGTTAAGATTAGTGCTAGGCTTATATCATAGTCTTATAGTTTACGCAAATACTGAAATAAAATGAAAAGTTTATAAGCAGTGGGAAAAGATTTGGCGTAGCTGTACTATTCACGTAAATAACATACTACAAGGTCTATCAGGACAGCATGAGAACAGCTGTAAAATACAGTACTGTTATCCCTGTTATCAATTTCAAAGAGCTAGATTGAAGGTGACTTTTGTAAGGAGCTTTGACAAGTAAATTATGCAACACACACAGACCAATTATTATTCTTCAATGCTAGTAGTAATCACAAGTTTCAAGGATTAGTTAGTCAAGCCTGATCACCCATATTCCCATATTTTTGCTACCTGCACAGGTAATTATTATATTTACATATATATATATATATATTGAGTGCCTTAATTTTGATGTATATAAGTATGACATATGATATGAACTGATGCATAGATTCTAATTTATGTGTACAATAGTCTGTTTGTTGTCTTGACTGACCTAAACTTGTGATAAGAGAACAATACATTCAGTATACACCAAATTTCCTTTAGTCCATGATACTATTTGAGTATAATAGAGAGATATATAATGCCCTTTTTTAAAATTAAGAGCTAGGGCAATTTTACAATAGAATAGAACTTCACATTTTTCCCCTGGTGGAGAGAGGTACCTCTAGACTTAAACTAAATATATGTAATTTTTGTATTTTCTATTGATGGTATACTCAATTTTGAGCATAGCTTATTGCCCAGCCAGAGTGAGCGATGGCCTGGGGAGAGAGCACATTTACAGGGGTGGTCTCCCATTGCCTTCCCCAACCGATGTTCTGTATGTCGGGCTAGGTGGGATTTGAACCCCGAACCTCTGGCTTCTGAGTCTGATTCCTTAACCACTAGACCATGGTTGTTAATAATTTAAAAAGTTAAATCAAAACTTTGGTTTGGGCTTTTGAGGTAGGACCTTAAAGCCTCCCCCAGGGCTTGATTTAAACCCCTCTGTCCTTTTATCATGGATACTGTACATGAGATACCTTTGAACCATGGTATCATCTGCCACTTTTTAAATTAATCGTAGGCTTACAGGTATCTACCTATCCATGAATCTATACCATGAAAATAAAATTGTCCTGGCCATGATGTTAAACTGTATCCAGTGGTTTGGCTTGCTGTGAGTTGGGGGATTGTGAAGCTTCCCCCCAAGGTGGTTGCACCTTGATACCACTGGGCCCAGACTCCTTCTGACTTGGAGGGTTAGCAACTGCCAGGGTGCCAGCTATGGATAAATAGCACTGATGCTGCCTTGTATCTCACCTTGAGTAGGGAAAGTCTAGGAGAGATGCACTCTGACAGAAAACCCGAGTTCCCAAGTTTGGTTACCTATAATAAGGACATACAGCTGCTTCCATTTATGGGAAATGGCAGATTTCAAAGTTACGAAGACCTGCTTAAATGGGGCTGGCATCTGTGACAAGAACCCTGTACACTCTATGGTTAGTGTAAATCCAGGGCACTGCCAGATCATCACCAAGTAATCAGGATAAAGTTCAGATAATCTTAAGGCTTACTTACATGCTACAATTTGTCTGGCTGATTTAGGGACGATTCAGTCATGTGAACAATCCAAGATTAGTTGTACATGTGATTAGCCTCCACCACACGCTTGACAGTTTTGAGCACAAAACACTGTTTGGGATTTCATCTTGTTCAGAAACAGTAGGAGAAGCTGAAAAGGAAACCTTACTTGAGAATGGGAAATAGGCAATAACCTATATAGTGTAGGCTGCATTCATCTGGATGGTATTATAGCCTTGCATGAGAAACTACAGTGTCATTTTGCTGGTTTGTTTGTCATCAGAAACGTCTACAATGCTAAATTGCAAATAAAACTTGCGGCATTATTCTTTGTTATGCCTACAGAGTGCCCCTACAAGACATTCCTAACAGTAATGTAGTTTTTCTGCTTTACAGAAAGTCATGCTTCCATCTCAACTTCAAGGCGCCCATGTTAAAACTTTGAGGCACTGCCACGACATCCAAAATCGGGAGTAAATCTGTTCAAATGTCACAGACTTTATAAAAATCATCCCAATTCATGCTGAGATAGAAACCAAGAAATCAGGCTTCTGAACAGTAGACATACCTCATACCAACTGTGAGTTGGCTGACAAATCTTAGCATGTAAATTAGCCTTTTAAAAGAATTGCTTATCTGAATATCAGTACTTTATGTCAGCATACATGAGGTTGTGGAGGCTTTGGAAAGGCAAAAAATCAATGTATGCTGTGTGCAAAAGGTTAGGTGAAGAGGAGCATCAGCTAGAATGTTAACTGGTAAAATTAGCCAATAAACATTGTTCTGGATTGATCATAATACTGGTTTTGGTAGGGTTAGTACCTTGGTGGCCAAGAAGTGGATTGAGAAAATGATTTGTGTGAAATGCATTGACGACAGATTGATTATGATCAAAAATACTTGTTGACAAGAGAGCAGTGCAGTGGTCATTGTATAAATATATGTACCACACCAGGCTTAGCTGATATGATCAAAAATCAATTCTATGGTAATTTAACCCATCTTATTTCAAATGTAGATGACATTGATATAGTTGTTGCTGCAGGAGATCTAAATGGACTTGTTGCTAAAACTGCTAAAGGGTATTTAAGTGTCACATAATTCTATGATGCTTCAAAGGATTTTGTTTGAAATGGTAGTTTAGAAGAGGTATGGAACTCCCTGAAAGCTAACTTAGTCATTGCAGCAGAACACACTTTTTGATGGACTAGTGAACTGCTAAGGCACATAATGGCATAATGATGAGGATGTGCAAACCGAGGGTAAGCGGTAGCTATGGAAGCAATGGAGAAAGAATTGTGGTTGTAAGGAAGTATATTTGGTAGCCAAACTCATATTTGGAAATGTACTAGATATGAATGGTCATTGAGAAGAAGTGTTCAAGATTGCAAAACAGTTGAAAGCCTCACACCATGATGTGGTTGATATTAAATATGTGAAGAATGATTTGGCTGTCTCTGACACTGAGAAGCATGAAGCCAGGAGAGAGCACTATGACAGACACTTGAATGAAGATTTCTCTTGGATCAAAAAAGATCTGAAGTTGGGTCAACCATTTATAGGACCTTACCAACAGATTAACAAAGAAAATGTGAGGTCGGCTCCATCAAAACTGAAACTGACAAGGCTTCCGAGCACTTCTAGTCTGGTTGCACAAATGCTGCTGGCTTTAGGCATTCTAGGCATTGATAGAATGCCTAAGCTCTTTTACCCGGTATTTTCTGAAAAATAAATCCCAGCTGACTGGAACATCAGAAGCTGCTTCAATGATAAAGTCCAAGCAACTGAATGAATTACCTACAGTGGGTTGAAATTACTGGAATATACAATAAAGGTATTTGAAAGTATTATTGAGCATGATTTAAGGAGAGTGGCTGATATCGATGTCATGCACTTTGGATTTATGCCTGTAAGAGGAACTACAGATGCAGTACTTAGGAAAGCAGAAGAACCTCTATTTCACCCTTGTAGACTTGGAGAAAGTGTTTGACTGCTTTCCGTGTGAAGGTGTTGAATGGGTTATCAGAAAACTCAGTATAGATGACTGGCTGATGAATACTGTAATAGCAATGTATAAGAAAAGCAGCAGTGCAGCTAGAGTCAATAATACAATTGGAAAAAAGTTTACGGTGAAAGTGGACCTTCACCAGGGCTCCTTTTTGAGAGCCTAGGTTTTTTTCATGGTACTTTAAGCTTTATCAAAGAATGCAGATATTGCCCGCTTTGGAAGCTTCTGTATGCCAAGGATGTTCTAATAATATCTAAAAGCCTGGAAGGATTGGAAGAAAGATATATTTGGATAAATTGTTTGTTGTACAAAATGAACACAATAGACAATGGCAGATTTTGTGCTGGTGGATATCTGTGCAGTATTCTTAGACACAGGAAGCAAAGTTTTCCATTCTACCCAAGTTTGGCCCAGAACAATGCCCAGTCTACCTTTGTTGGCCTTGGATGGGTAAACAGAGTATCAATTGGAAGAAGAATGCAGGAAGCTGTTTCACAATCAAAACCAGCTTGTTCTGTCCTACTAGTCTTCACAAGTAACAAAATTTTCACTACTGCCCAGATAGACATTCTGCCAAGTTTAAAGAAGAGTTATGTCATTTACCAATTCCAATGTCTTTTCAGAGCACAATGTATTGGCCGGATGTCTCAAATTTTAGAGCAGAGGGCACAGCAGCATGTTCTGAGTGTTGTTCTCTGACAGAATACCATGGATAGACCCACTCGTAGCTGTAAGAATACTGCATTAAAATCTGTCAGCATGGAATCTGCCATTGCCCATCATTTATTATGGAACAAGCAATGCATCAAAAAATTTTCAACTAAACAATTCTCAGTGCTGTAGTAGGCTTGGTCCGAATATCATCTATGGGTTTTAGAGGCCATCTATATCAAGCAGTCAAAACCAGAACTTTGCCACCAAAAACATTTTGGTTTTTTTTATCTTATAAGCTTTTTTGTATGACTATGATCAGAACCCATATGTCATAAATGAAATATGGATTCTGATGATAGTCAAATGAAAAAGCTTTCAACCTAACAACATGAGTTGTCTATTGTATTTGATTAAAAGATATATATTTCTTGGAAGAGTGCCTTGGAGTGTGAAGGTCTTACAGGTAATGTTAGGGGAGCAAAAGTTATGGTTTGTGGCATTGGTAATGGAGCAATGTCAAAGTCTGAAAAGCTTCCTTATGAGGCATGCAGAAAGGGTGTTGGTGTGAACTACATCTACTATGCCCATAGTTGTCAGTAGGGGCATAAAAGATACAGTGGATTGAAATGTAGGCCTACCCTGAAAAATATACAAATTTCATTTGTAGCAGTTGCATGCAACCACAAGAAGTCAGTACTGGTGAGAGGAAAGTAACTCTTAGTAACGGTAAATACAATGTTGTGGATTAGTTTTGTTACCTTGGTAGTATGCTTAATGCAGGTGGTTGTGCTGAGGCAAGCACAATGATGTAAGTTTGATGCAGATAGGAAACGTTTAGAGAGCTACTTCCCCTTTTTACCCCCACATTTTTTCCCATAGAATGAACGGTAAATTATATATTGCTTTTGTGAGTGTGTGAAGTGTGATACTCTATGGTGGTGAGAGCATGTGCTGCCACAATGGTAGCCAGAGGACTTCTGCCTCAGCATTGTGTTGGTCTGTGGAAATGATTGACCTATCGTCCATCTGTTTCTTGTACTCACTGATGAAGTGCTCTGTAAGTGGCATTTACCACATAAAAGGTGTATAGAGCACATGTGAA
The DNA here is from genome assembly GCA_010016065.2 of Carybdea cf. marsupialis auct. non (Linnaeus, 1758). Classification (NCBI taxonomy): domain Eukaryota; kingdom Metazoa; phylum Cnidaria; class Cubozoa; order Carybdeida; family Carybdeidae; genus Carybdea; species Carybdea cf. marsupialis auct. non (Linnaeus, 1758). Next base: position 20,479 of record JAAAKL020003669.1, read on the forward strand.
AAAATTCAGCTATGTTGTCAGATTTTTAGAATCTGACAGGAAATCTGAATGTGAAATAAGGCAAAGAACTACATCGAGTAAATAGGGGCTTAAGAAAGGAGAAAGTTCCAACATCACCCTCCTAATGAGGTGGAGCATCTTGAATAATTACATTTGGACTATCCTTCTATATTGATTTGAGACATGAAGTCTCTTACCAAATATGCAAAACAGTTGGAGGCAACAGACATGTGGTTTATAAGAAGAATGCTTAAGATTTCATTGACACAAAGTATCAGATGAGTGACTAACAGTAGCTAATTTTTTAAATATTTTTTTCTCTGTTTAAGGTCTTCTCTTCCCATTTATGGGGTTTGATTGTGCCCACTTTCATGGGATTTTGTACTGGAGAATAGAGCACTTTAATAGCAAATGCCCTTTTTGACATCACCAATGAACTTTCCTGGGATAGAACCCTGACCCTCTTGACCAGAGGGCCAGGAACTTATCTACTAGGCCATGGCAGCTCTAATTCTTTTATTTGCTGTTCGTAGAAGCAGATTGCTTTCTGTCTGATTTATCATTTTAATAATAGTAGTAACTAGTTCATAATTGCTTAAATAGAATTTCCATCTTTGAGCATTAACATTTGCAAACTGATTGCAGATTCTGAAAGTCGGACCCAGAACTACTATGCTCAGCCATTTTTAGGGTGAAACTTTGTGAAATCTGTTTTTATGATTTTTAGCTTCTAAAACACTATGTAGATTAATGGTATTATTTTTTAAATTTAGAAGTGCTTGCAACCTTATACTTTTGACGGCCTTCATCTCAGAAACCCTATTGAGTTAATGTCTATAACTTACCAGTGTTAATCATGTATGAATTTTTATGGAACACCCTTTAACTTCAATTCTGTTTTCCTAGTTTTTACAGTGATAATTGTAATGTGGTGAGACATCTTCCTCTAAGATTCTATTTGTATTACTGAAAACCTATTCCTTTATAAAATCCATATTACTCAACTAAGATTAAAGTGCAATATGAAGCAATTATTTTGCAACATCCTTTGGCATGAATACAGTTTAGGATATGTTGCTGAAGTCAGAGTTATCCAACTGATTGAAAAATTTGCAGAGTTTTTACAGGGAGGGAGAGGCAAGTTAGGTATGTATTGCAAACACTGTTATTCTTGAATACCAAAGGATCAAATTTTGTTACAGGAGCTTTTTCCCTTTTCTTCTGGTGACATACTGGATTTCGAGTATAGCCTATCGCCCAGCTAGAGTGAGCACATTTACAGGGGTGGGCTCCCATTGTCTTTTCCAACTGATAGTCTTTGTTTCAGGCTAGGCATAATTCAAACCCACAACCTCTGTCACGTTAGTCAGATTCCTTAACCACTAGACCACGGTGCATCAATCAGCGGCTTTATTAGCACCCAAGGCAATAAGGAAATTTGATATGGCTTATTAGGATTATGTTGAAGTGTTCTTGAATAGAAGGAAATAACATGAACTATGTCTTCCATGAAGCAGTTATAGAAATAGCCGACTTAACCTTTTGTATCAGAAACAGGTGGCAAGGATTTGTGCGTTGTTTCTGCTGACACAAGGCAGTTTAATTTTTGAGTCTGACCAGAAAGACTGAAGAGAGAATAGGGGGGACTGCAGCTAGTAAATTTGGAACAGCTTGATTTATGGCTGATGATAAATGTTCTCTTGGTGATTATTATCATCATCGCTAAAAGAAGAACACCATATACCCTCTGACCCCACCTCCAAAGCAACTGCAATATCATATTGTATTTTGCTTGCATGTATTTCAAATCAGGACCAAAGCACTATTTCTGAGTAACGTTTTAACTTGCCATGCCACTCCATTAACCAACACTCATTTTTACGACAACATCTTTGCTATTGAAACTTCCATGTTTGTTAATGAGGATACAGAAATGCGTTCTAGTGGTTGCTAGTAGACCGTCAACTACACATCTTTGATATTTCCTAGAAAAAATAAGTTTAATATGCCCAGTGGGGAACAGTATAGGATCTTCTGTCTGTTGTTCATAGAATGTACAACAGTATGCAAGGT
>JAAAKL020003670.1:0-22550 GCA_010016065.2 Carybdea cf. marsupialis auct. non (Linnaeus, 1758)
CCTTCCACAAATAACAGCATTGTAGTTTACTCATTTTCTTGCCAGTGCGAGGCTGGCTATGTTGGCCGCACGACTTTATTGTTAGTTGACAGAATTAAGCTCCATGTTCCGTCTTGTATTCGCCAGGCATCAGCTCCTACAAGGAAACAACCACCTCGGGGTTCAAAATCTAATAACACCACTAAGCAATGTGACAATGTTGACTATTTTACGTATTGGGGTCAGGGTCTTATTATACATCCCACTTAGTAGAAGAATCGTTTTTGCAACGTGTTTGCTTAAGGGACATTGAGATCTGGTAGATTATTTATCGTGTCGCTTCATGTTTCCTCGCTCGATGGTGAATAAGTTGACTATATTTCCCAGCTTGTTATCCTTCCAAGTAACTGGTATTTCAAATTGTCGTTCTCCTTTAAAACTAAGTTCTCTACCTGAGAGAAAAAAATAGTAGCCCTTACAACTCTCTATCCCATTGCAGCGAGCCAGCTTTGCTGGAGCATGACTTGGTAGACAGCACTAGTATGTAAATGTAGGAGGCGATGAGAACTCGTGTTATCGCCATTGCCGGTCTCCAAAGCTTCGTACAGCTGGGTATCGATGTATTCATGTAAAGGACTGTTTATCAATGTAGAGCTGAGCTCACGTAGCTTGCCACGATTGCGTGGGTACCGGGTAAGTGAGGAAATTTACGTGTCCTTTTAAGCATTATTTATTGGTATTATATTCCTTGAAAATGGCTGATGACAATTAATGATATCGAACTGTCAAACCGATTGCTATGGAGACTGCAATATACGTATATACATGCATATATATACATATATATAAATGTATAAATATATATTGATAAAAATGTCTGATATATTTATATCGAAAAATATATGTCAATATATATATTTCAGTCATGGCTGGGATTTATATCTCGCTGCTGATAACATGTAGCATAGTACTGTCTGTTTTATAGTAGAATGGAAGGCGAGAAAACTGCACTCCCGCTAGAATTCCTACCTATGGACTTCAGCAAGGAAGGTGTGATGGACACCCTGCAGGACAAAAGACAAGACGTATTTTCTAAGGGTTAGTGAATCCCTCTAGAGGTCCTTTATAGGAGGAGTCGCACCCAACTACCGTATTTACGATCGAAAGGTCACTAGAACCTGGAACTAACTGACCGATAGATCGATCTATAACAATTTATAGTATAAGTAGGGAACTAACTGATGCTTTTCAAGCATTACCTTAATATATAGGATACCACTTGCACTGTCCTCCTCAAGGGCAAACAGTTTGACATACTGCTCGCGTTTCTCTTTTGAAACCAGCCCATAATGAAGAAAAAACTCTATTCCAGTATCTGTGGTTGTAAAGAGGAAAAGAGTAAAAGGTTACAGGTGAAAGTAAAGTGTTAATTCTACTTTTTATAAATGTTTGGCTTCATTTTCTCTGGGCTTCCTTAAATACCCTTTCCTTAGCACAAAGCATGGCTTCGATAAGTACTAGACTTTTCTTTCTTACAATTCTTAGGACTATGATACCTAGGAAGAATAGGTCTCGATAGATTTCTTTGCCAGGGTATTGAAGTATTGCTTTGGCAAAATCATCAAAGAAAGGTCACCTCCTGTCTAGCTAAAATACTGTCACTATTGAAAACATAGTGTTTGGCTTTTTCAAAATTCATTTCTGCATTGTAAGCAATGTTCGACAACGGACACAAATTTTTGACCTTTTATTGTTCGAAGCTTTTCGTCTCGCTCTTATCAAGACCTGAAGCGAAAATGATTTTGTTGATACATAGCACCTTAAGTATACATCCAAACAACACACTCTTATCATAGCAATATTGAAAGTTAAAATAAAGACATTAAAATTCCTAAATAAGCACGAAATTCGCCCTACATGCTAAATTCTTTAGCCTAGTAAACTATGATAAAATACCCTTGTATTGAATAATAATTCCTTTTGTCGACAAAGAATGGGATCACGCAGCCTGATATTTATTGTCTGAAGGATCCTCAGATGTAAAGCCGACCTAGCCTTACACAATACTGTAAAACAATCGTTAGTATATCCCTCGGCACATTCATTGTTATTAAGTAAATGTGTTGCAATGGCAGAATTAGGGTAGTTGGGGCTCGGCAAGGATACAACCTGAGCTTGCGGTTTGAGGTCCTACCCAATTCATCTCTATGACGCACGACTGCTGGCACATGTTGTCGAATTCTTTCAACCAGTCGTGAAGATGACTACCATCAATGCCGTAAACAAGCGTTAGAATACTTAGCAGTATAAGGAGAGAATACGGAGAGACAGTTTTGCAACTGTACCGCCGTTTGGAACGTATCATGATCAAGATTGCTGAATTTACAAATCATCTAAGGTTCTCCTTAAGATGTCTACACAATAACGTCATTCTCAAGGATCTACGCCGGTGTTCTCCTGTTGGTACGCGCAGAGCCAAGTGCATGCTGGAAAAAGCAAGCCACCACTTCCTCCAAGAACGCACTCATCTGAATCATATAGAGCGCTCACAACTTACATCATCCTACCAAGAATTAAGGTCAACCCTCCGTGACGCCCTTGCCGCACATCACTACCAAGACCTAATAGCCTCCATATATAGGACACACAGACACAGATTGCTTGCCACCAGAGAAAGGCATCAAAAGAAGTTTGACAACTTCAAGAGAAAGACACGCAGACACACAAAACAAAAGCAAGTCAAACTGGATTGTCAATGTTTTCAGCTGCACCCTTTCCGAACCGGAGCAATCTCTGTTAAAGAAAGGTCTCAACTTCTTCGCCACCCCAAGGGTTGTTCCTTGTAAGGAAATTGTATCAATTGTCGAAACAGCAGATAAAGATCTCCCGAAGAGCGAAGCAGATATAATTCGAGCGAAGACAAGTCTTGCCCTCCAATCTTCCAAACCTCCCACTGATAACCTCACTAAGACGTGCTATTAGTACCCTTAAGGAAGACAATTTCATCTCCATACTCCCAGCTGACAAAGGTCGTAACACGGTCATCCTAAACAACAACGATTACATCCAAACGTGCCTAGACCACCTACAGAGTGGCCTCTACACAAACCCAACAAAGAATCCAATCCAGACGGTTAAAATCAAAGCCAGCAGTTTACTCATCAACCTGGGTAACAATGGTCTCATAGATAATAGCCTGTACTTTAAGATTAAACCCAGGGAATCCCCTATTCCACGCTTCCATGGTCTACCCAAAATACACAAACCCAATGTGCTAATCCGACCAATAGTTTCATACTCAGACAGCCCTCTACATTCAGTCTCACGTTTTACAGCCGATCCTCTATCACCGTATGCAAATTCAAAGACACACCACTCCAACAACTCAGCCGATTTTTCAGCCTTTATCAAAGGACAAAGAGTTAAGCCTGACGAATTATGGCGCGACCCCAGACACGCTGAAAATCATCCAAGACTTACTTACTAACGACTCATCCTTTGCAACCAAAACTTCATTGCAGCCTTTGGACATCATCGATATCCTCAAAATGCTCCTCCACGAAACCTACACTCAAACAAATGGTGTCCCAATGGGAGCTCCTACATCCTCTGTCATCTCAGAAATCTTCATGCTGGCCTTCGAAAGCACAGCCCTGTCCACTGCAGACGTAATACCATCCATCTGGGAAAGATATGTCGACGATGTCTTTGCTGTGATTAAAAAGTCAATCTACCAAGCTTTCTTGAACACATCAACAGCCTTCATCCAAACATTCAATTCACTCTAGAAAAAGAAGAAGATCACAAACTACCCTTCCTAGACGTCCTCCTTACCAAAGAAACGAGTGGCAGCATCTCTGTGAAGATCTATAGAAAACCAACCCACACCGACCAATACCTAAGCAACACATCACACCATCCTACCTCAGCCCGCAACAGCGTCATCACCACCCTATTTGGAAAAGCAAGAAAGATAATAACTGATCCTGCCGCTCTCCTCACAGAGGAAAAACATCTGACAGACGTTCTCGCGTCCAACGGATACAGCGCTAATGACATCAAATTAGCCTTAAGGAGCAAGTCGAAACTGAGCCCTGACCAAGGGACAGACCCCCGCAAACACATACACCTCCCTTACATAAAAAACGCAAGTGAAGCCATCAAAATAATTCTCAAGCAACACAACATCCAATGTTCCTTCTTCACAGCCTCCACCGTACGGAAGACATTATCAAAACCCAAGGACTCTCTACCAGCAGAAGATACTAACAACATCTTCTATAAACTAAGATGCAAAGACTGTCCAGCAACACATATTGGTGAGTCCAAACGTTCATTACGTCAAAGGGGAAAATGAACACAAGAAAGCAGTGGAAAGAGGAGGAGTAAGGAGTCACGAGATCCCAACATACTGCTTGGAAAATGATCACGCCTTTGACTGGAGAAATAGCGAGATACTGGACAGAGAAATCAATACAACAACCAGAAAGATAAAAGAAACAATCCATTCCCTGCAACACCAAAACCACATTAATAACATATCTTACAACCTACCACACATATGGGTACCAGCACTATCGAGGAGAACACAAGAAACACAAAATCAGCATGGCACCACTTATCCGACAAGATCGATCCCTACTTCCTCGGGAGTCCGCAATCAAACAACATAAGTTAGCAAACAGTCGAAAGTCCAACAGCCTGAAGATGGGAGAAGGACCAAGTTTTAAAATTTCTTAAGCGTTTGAATTGTCTTCATTTCACTTTACATTTTACTTGTGATAAGGAATTTGATTTTAAGACACCGTTTTTAGACGTTTCAGTTAGCGTAAGCCTACCTTCACTGCTCAATATTTCACCACGCCGCAAGATCAGTTTGCTTAACACATATATACATAGGGTTTACGTATCTGTTAGTCGCAAACAATTGCGCAAGAACTTAAAATATATTGCGCAATACTTTCAAAGACAATGGCTATACTTCCCAAATAGTTGAACGATACATTGGAATTCATCTCTAGTCCTTCGGTAATATGCGTAGCCCCACAGGGAAGAAATGACCTGTTTATGTTCGGTTGTCGTGGTTAGGCAAACTATCTTCTGTGTACGAACAACAAATAATCAAGGCAGTCGGCTCGTGTTACTTAGCCAGCAAGCTCGTAGTGGTGTTCGGATCCACACCTCTACTCAGACCAGCACTTAAAGACAAACTACCCATCCAACAATCAAACAACATAGTTTATGAATTTAAATGCAAGTGCGAAGCCAGCTATGTGGGTAGAACATCTTTAAGACTGGTCCGACCAATAAAATGTCAAAATATGTATCCGCTGTTGTCAGCTATCCAAAAATACTGTACCACTGGAAACCTTTTTAAAGTTCGGCAAGCAAGATCTCGAACTACGACGTTTTAAAGAACTGAACATGCTTTATGTTTCAAATACATACGGAAGCATTCCATCAAAAGTAACTACTATTTTCAAAGAACTCATAGAAGAAACCATTATGAACAAATTTGAGTACAATAATAGGGGTCTTGTCCCGTATAGATGCCATTGCCCGCAGAATACAGCCTATTCAAACTCATATTTCTTTAGAAAGAAAAAAATAGATGTATCATTGCATAGGTATGGTTTTACTGATAGCAGTTTCTCTAACTATCGGATCTGTAAACATGATAGTAAAGAATCACCTCTGGCCGCCCGTACTTCGATCGCTTCAAGAGTGTCGTCTTTGCTTGTATTGATTTTTCTAAAATTCAATCAATGCATTCGTAGGAGGTAGTATATGACAATACAAAACTGAAAGACTGTTGTTAGTTATGATGGGATATATTCATTTATTTACTTCAAAAGAGATAAATTTTTAGAAAAAAACTGTACTAAAGAAAAAGTGAAAATTAATAACATCGCAATATACTTTAACATCAACAGGCAACGCCGATGACATTGATAATAAGAAATATAAAAAATGGGGAGGAAAATTGCCCATTAAAAAGGGTAATAATCGTCAAATTTTAAGAAACTACTAAGTATAAGTTTATTGAGTATAAAAAGTTAAGCAGAATTTCTCATTCTTAATACTTCTTAATCCCAGAAAAGGAAGCAATTTATTAGTTATTTTTATCATTAATTTTATCCTGAATGTTATTAAGTATCAAGTATTTGTATGATTTAAATTTTAAAGTACTCACATTGTATTCACCTCTACAAAACAAATACTCTTTTCATTCCATTCATGAAATTGTGGATATCATTGACTTAAGGTTCTCGAGTGATATCAACTCATTCACTTTTAGATTTATTCCAACTCTTTAACTTTTACAATCATTCCAACTTAATCACTTCCAGATTTTTTCCAGCTCATTTGCTTTTAGATATATCCAACTCATTCACTTTTAGAATTATTATATCTTAGATTCATTCCAACTCATTCATTTTTTGATTCATTACAACTAATTGTCTATTAGATTCATTACAACTAATTCCTTTTTGATTCAGCCCAACTGATTCCCTTTCAGATTTATTTTTTGATTCAGTCCAATTCATTCACTTTTAGATTGATTCCGACTGATTCTCTTTTAGAATCATTCCAACTAGTTCAATTTTTTATTCATTCCAACTGATTGACTTTTAGATTCAATTCAAATCATTTACTAAAGCAATTAATCTAACTGAATACCTCTCGTTTCTTATTTCGGTCATTGAGATGTGTAGGTTAAATCATAGACCTCAATGGTCTTTGTGATAGAATGAAGAGGAGACTTCCAAAACCCGGATATCTTTGCCTCGAAATACAACCAGGTGAACCCCCAAAACAATATCGGCCTACTGTTTAAATTATTCAAGTATGAAGTGGCAGGTTAATAACTTCTTCTGATTCAATTTCCGAAAAAATTGTGGGTACTTTCGGCGATCTCTTTAACTCGGATTCCATGAGAACTGCAGAGAAAAAAATTCTATACTTTCTGTCAAGAGACCAATATACGAGGGTGAAATAAATCGAAGGGCAAACCAAGGTGACAAGTGCTGTTTACAGTACGTTTACTTCCAGTAAATTTTCTTATTTTAAGCAGCTCTTTGATTACCCACTAAGAAGTCACTGGCCATTTATCAAACTGTTGAAGACAGTCCTGAGTGAAAATTACTCCGAGTCTAACAAGACCAGAAATCATCAAAGCTGCATACGTGTGATCAGTGATCACAATCACAACTTTGAATATAAAATTTTAAGCGCGTGGTTTGGTGACTTGGACCAACCCTAACACTACATCAACACTGAGAACACCTTGTCTTATAATACAGAGTATATATATTTATCTCATCAGCAGGATGCACGCTGCAGGTAATCTTGTGTTCTGCACCATCCTGTACTTTAGCCTCCCTCTAAAACGTTTTGATCACAAAGAGGCCAGAATGCTCAAGCTTGACCTTGTTCCCCACACTAACGCCATTTGAAGTCTATTACATCAGAATGGTTTTAGAAATATGGAGAGTTTTCATGCCTAAGTAAATTACATGTTAGTTGCTAAGCAATTGGCACGATGTGAAGCAGGATTCAGCTTGAGTATTTTAGCCTCTGAGTAGTTAAAACAGTTTAGAGCGAGGCTGAAACGCAGGAGGGACCAGAACGTGGTATCATCTGAAACATACACACAAGAGACATTCATTTTCAAAGGCCTATTGTCAATCTCCTATCCTATTAACCTCGGACATTGATCAAGAACTTTAAACAGTTCTTTCACTTCAACAATAGATAATACCAACGAAGTGCTAAAATGCCTTGTGACGATAGCAACAGAAAGTCTACGCCCACTGAAGATAGGTCTTTTTACCCCATTCCTGATGCTTTTCCATAGTTAAATCCTAATACTTGGAAATAAGAGGAGGATCCACCATCATAATATTTTTCGCAATTGATGTTTATCAATTTGAAATCGAGAGGATAAAAATTAACAAATTTCTAGAAGCCAATAAGGGAATGTTGTCATGTTTTAAAACCATTTTTATAATAAAGAATTTCCAAATTTATCTGCTTTGTATATTCTAAGCATTGGCATTTCATGTTTCTATCGCCTCCCCCTACATTACCATAGACAAACAACAGCATAGCTTAAAATATCTAGGCAAAGTTTCTCAAATGGTCTGGGGGAAGACCCACATCCTCTGCAAAGTAATAACGAATGACCGACTCTTGGCATGCCCCTCTCTTAAATCCTATTATACTCCACAAATCCTAAAGAGGTGTGAAGACTATTAGCGGTTCAATATCTTGTATTTGATTCAAGTATGTATTAATTACCTTTTAAAATGCTCTATTTGAGCCACATGTTAGCATGTTGCATAAAATAGAGTTGACTTCAGTCATTATTACTCAAACTCACTCTAGTTCAATAGTACTGACTACCATTTTACATTAACATTTGATAGAAACTCTTCAACATTAGCCAGTCGTTGAAACCAGTCTGCTCTTCATACAAGAAGAGGCAAAAAAAGACAATAACGCTAATTAGAAGTTTCTGTAACAGTTCAAGGTGTTGTACATTTTGCAAGTTAGCTTATCCTACTGATTCTCCTACATAAACGTTGTTCTTTTATTATGCTTTCCTTGTTTAGAGATAAAGCTCAGTAAACGTTGTTCTCACTTACTCCAATAACTTCCCAGCCCTCTTTCTGAGAAACCCTCGTTTTTCAAACTCAGCAGCCAGGGCGTTGAATCCATACACTATAAGAATAGAAAATACCAATATGACGTAGCTGTAGATGTGATGAGTGACAGGTGAAAGGCAACGAACGATAATAGTGATTGGGAACTAGAATTGTATAGGAATAGATATTAGATATTCTCTCCCTTTCTTTGTTTTAATTGTGTGTGGCTATGTCTTTGCACCTTTGTATGTCATCCCAATTATCACATTCTTTGTATAAATGTATATTACCATTTAAACAAACTACTCAACTGTATATCATTAAGTCATTTCCCTAGTTTTTCTACTTGCCTATTGTTTTATATTGTATAAATGCAACCAAACATACCTGTAAAGCATTGCTGATGATGGCACATCTTACATCGAAAGCTTGCAAAAAGAAGTAGAAGATCAAATTCTAGTGTTTACTTCATGCTCCCTTCAGTAGTTCATCTTCCTATTCATATATTCATAAGTAGAATGAGATTTGCACCCCGATTATTTATTGCTACTATTTTAACATGTATTAAACTACACTTATTCATTGCGTACTGCTTAAATGCTCGTATATTCATGTACCAGCTTTAGTGAATTTTTAAAATAATTGTCACAATATCAGTCCAAAAATTGACTTTTGTGAACCGTATAGCTCAGAGAGTCTCCGACAAATTTCGCTTATTGTCACAAGACCGTAGTTGCTCATTAATAAAAGTAATGCTTCTGAAATACGATTGTGAAAGAAAGTAACATTATAACACTCTCAATTTACAGCAGCCTACATGTGGAGCCAGGGAACCAAAAGAGTAATGGGTGCTGCGTGCTAAGAAAATGATTTTGATCGTTTCTGCCCTGTGAATACAGGACAAGAAAAATACTTATATCTAGAGAGCTAACCAAGGTACTGGTAGATTGAAAACCGAGTCAATCTTAGTTACCAAGAAACTTTATTAAGACACCGAGATCAGAGGTGCAAATCCCGTACTTATGATCAACGTGTTGTATACTAAAGTAAAGAGAGAGTCATTCTGGCTATATGTGATACTGATCAAACAGTTAAACAGCAATAGGTATTTTTAAAGGTAGCAACTGAAAGTATGTTAAATTTGGAAGAATTGCCTCACAACTAAAAAAAGTATGTAATTCAGCAATAAATTGTCTACTATGTCAAAACGGATGTAGTAACCATATATTGCAATGTTTACTTTACTTTTCTGCTTTACGTCACTTGGCTTGATCTGAAAGCAATTTGAAAACTTTTATTGAAAAGTCATCTAAACAGTGCTTTTGATATACATAACAAATCCTATCTATTAAACTATAGCATCCAAACTAAAAAGTTCTTTATCATTTTAATAGCGAAGGGTAGTACTAAAAACAACCAAAGATTAGTACCGGGTACTTGCGATTTACACCCTACTTGAGTGTTCAAAGTGTCCCCTACTCCTTCTAGGATCTGAGAAGGAAAATGCTCTAACGGGTTAGGTTTAATCTCATTATGACACTTGTAAGTCAAAGTCCTACCTCTCTTTACTCGTTGGGTACGAGTTGGAACTTGAGACTCCACTTCCACATCCACAACCTCATGTTTTTCTTCGTCATCCACTTCTGTTGGGGGTTGATTGTTGGCCAAATCATTCTCTCTTTCGTTATCGTTGGGTTTGCTTTGGTCCAGTTGCTGTAAAAGCGATCGACGTAGTTCTTTGGTTGCTTCGTCTTCCACCATAAAGCCTCTCTAGTATTGAAAAGAAGAGAATGTTCTTTAAAAGTGACATTGAAGCAAGCAATACCGGAACAATTAAATGATAACAGAAGGGGGGAGAAAAGTTGTGTTATTGTTAGTAAGCAGGCAGTGCTGAATTGAAGGGACTGTAATCAAAGGACTTACTCCCTGCACAGTACTTTAGTTTCTTTAAGATTTATGTCAAGTCTTATTTGCATTTCACACCATGTGCCTAAATATGGTACTCGTGCAACCTTTCATTTTGCTCTTCTGCGTGGAGAGAATCTACTATTTTCTTCATCGCCAAAGGAAAGGTAAAATAAAACTATCCTCATGTTTTCTAAATCAAGTACAAGCTCCAATGATGAAAAGTGTATACGTTACTTGTATGAGATCTGTTTGCAAAAACTCAAACGTATTATGAGAATGAATTAAATTTAATGTCTTTTGTCAACAAGACAAGAATTTCTCCAACGTTCTCTATATTTGGACTTTTCAGTGGACATACTTCTTTGCTGAAAGACGGACATGCGTTTTATTACGTGTGGATGTCTATCTTTTAGTTTATGGAGCTAGATTACGTTTGCTGTCGCAAATGCATTTTCTCAACTTTCATTAACTACAGGCTTTAATGCTTGAAAACAATCAATTTAGCATTCTGTTCCGGCAACTATCTGAACCTCTGATTTATTGATGAAATCCTTGACGTTGTTGTCCATTTTCCTCTAAACACGTCTGAGGTCAGCAACCATGGTATTTAATCTAGATATATTTTTTTAAACTTTAAACGTTTGATATCAGACTGATTTAGTGGTCAATTGCGGCACTCTTGTTTGCACAGTGAGTTACATGTCTACGTGATATGGAACTCCGAAGAAAAGCCAATTTTTCCCTGAGACTATGTTGTTTTATGAAGTCATTTTAATTGAACTGAACCACAACTCTTGATTTTCCTTTATTATTTTGAGTGTATGCAATACTGACAAAAAAGATAAAAGTTATTTACATGGATGCCCAGAAAGAATAGTCGAGTGGTGCATCCGCAATGCAAAAAGAATTTTAAAAACACCGAAAAAGGTTGGACCGCAAAAATTTCAGCTCTACCCCCTATACCTTGGCTTGCAATCTATCGGAAAGCATCGCCCGTAATCTGCAACGAGCATCAGAGAACACTTAAAGTACATGCAAGCTCCGAATGGTGCATACTGCTTGTAATATGCTACAGGGGCCGAAAACAGACGTTCTACCTTCCTCTTCGTTAAACAATGCTGTTAATCAATTCAAATGCCGATGCAGAGCACTGTATGGTGGTAGAACGTCTCAGATCCTCTTCCAGAGAATCCAGCAGCATGTTAACTCTTTTGAAAATAACTTCAAATTTTGAACCACAAACAATAAGAAATTTTGCTATCGACAATGTAAAAGCAAAGGATAGTAAACTATGTAATCAGCGTTAAGCTATAATGCTTGATGCTACTGTGATATACTTAAGGAATTTGATGTCACCTGTGTTACAATGCTTTGGTGTACTTTTCAGCTCATTCTGTAAGTCGTGTCAATGTAATTTTTGTTTTGAATTGGCGCTTGCTCATTGTACTAACATGTGTTGAGGGTAAAAGTATGGATGAATACGCATCTATACACATTATTTTGACAAGGTAAGGTTCTCCCCTTTTAAACTTAGATGCTCCGGAAAGTAGCAGAAGCAACTCAGGTGGGCTGGACTCCAAGTAACAATGGGTCTTGATTTGTTTTTTCGTGCTTACTATGTTTCAAGCACCCACTACGCCACCCGTGCATTTCAATATTTCCGGTTTTTAAAATGTAAGTTTCTAATTATAGTTCTGAAGCTAATGAAACAGCTTAGAGAGGTAATAGATTTCCTCATATAATGCATGTTCTACGGAACTCGAATCTCGAATATTTAATATAAATGCAAAATTGAACAGTCAAAATGTTAGGTTCTGGATGCTTGAGGTAAACGTGATATAATTATCAGCTAAGATGCTGACCTAGGCAGCAAAATTTACGTTGCTTCACTTTGTTTTGGTAAGGAACTCAACGGTATTTGTGGTTCCTAGAAGCAAGTTTAGGTATATCAAGGCTAGGTATACCACATCAAAAAGAAAGGGATATTTAGAAATCTGAGAAACTCGACGAAAATAAACAGAGGAAACGGGTAAAACAGATAAAATGGGCAGTAACTACTAATTACTTCCAGTGAGGCTTCCAAAGGCAGAAATGCTCTTGGTCAGATCTTCTAAAAAAGACTTGCCTGGTCTTAAGGACAGTGGGAAGTGAGATACGATGGGTGTGCTGAAGCGTAAAAATGAACCACAGAATGATGGTATGTGTCGATGCTTTTCCATGTTTAGTAAAAGTCAGCAAATCAACACTTCAAACTAATCTGGATCGCTATGGTGCCTGAGAAGGTAGTATTTTTACTATGATTAACGATACCATAGCTCCAGTATACTATATCTTATTTAGTATACGGCACGGATGCGAACCTGACTGGATAATTACTGCTTATGTTTTATAACTATCTGTAAATCACTCCCTAAGCAATCTTGTACCTGAACGTAAGATGTGCATGCTAGATCACGTTGCAGAAAACGGCTGGTTACTTCATTGGCCTTCTTACTATTAGTGCCATCAAAGATTTATTTACTACACTAATACCCTATATTCACATGAACAGTTTTCGATAGGATTATCAATATCTTCTATTCACACCTTCAGACTGAAAAACTTTGTATTGAACTTCATCTCTCCTTGAGCTCCTTCATGTGGAGAGTCCTCTAGCCGCAAGGGAGCTTATTTAGTACAGTATATAGGATCTTCGCAATGGCACTAAGTATGAATTGATACCGCAGCAAAGCAAAAGGATATTGTGACATGTGAATTTTCTTCATGTATTGAATTTTATCAAAGACGATTTTTACGTATGCAAAAGTCAGTCATAAAAATACGTTTACTAGGCAATATACCGAATTATAATATTTGCTAACCATTTAAAGATTAAACTGAATGATAAGGCTGCTTTTATTTCCCGGAAATCATAGAGTTTAGTATAAAAGCTCGTTTTCCACCGGAGAATTTTGTTTAGAGCCTCTAACAGCCTTTCGTCAAGGTCTTTTTGTCATCAAGAAATGACTTCTTTAACTTTGTGCCAGGAACTTTACTATAGAATATGAGCCAATTCCACTGTTTCTCGCTGGGAAACGTATTTCCCTTGCCTTTGCACTACATTCCGTGAGACATTGGTGGAAATGTTTCACGGATAAGAAAGGAGTAACATCGATTAAGATTTTTTATCTAAAGTGACAAAAGCCGATGTTGTGCATTGTTCTCAAGGAAGCATCTATTGCGTTAGTCCACGATCATGCATCTAGTTTCTCGCTTAAACTGAAATGAACAGTAGCAGAACGTGTTTGTTTGAAGGGCACAATAGTCATCTTAGGCATTTTCGTCACGTACATGAAGAAGGCCATGTGCGTGTATGATTGGCAATTATTTTCATGAAATTGAGAGCAATTTTATGATTGTATGAACACGGTTATCAATTCTGCTACATAGTTAAATCATGTCATTATGTCGTTTATTATGGCATAGAAGTGCAAGTAAATTTTAGTAACAGCTCTACACAGATTGCACGAATTGAATTTGTACTTCTAGTCTGAGGTGGTTTATAGATTTATTTGCGTTCCTGTTGCCGCAGCACAGCCTGCTGTTAGACTTTTATTTGATCATGGAAACATAGAAAGGCGTAGAAACAATTTCTCGTGGACGCAAAGTGGAGTTGCACATGTAAAAACGCTGCAGGTTCCGTCTGGCGAAGTTATATAATTGAACTTGAAGTGAAGGCCTTCATTTCAGTCAGCATGTAAATAGGGTATAAGTGAGCATTTCACTCTGAACAACTCCCTACTTTCACAACTAATTTATTGTGACACAGTCACAATGATACAGAAGAACACGTATTAAAGTAGTACCTGCAGAAAAGACTTAAAGATGCAACATCTCTACAGTGAGACAGAGGTTGAGGTTTGTTTAGAGCCAACCGCGCGAGAGATTCATTTTGGGAGTCTACCAAATATGTTGAGATAACACTTTGGTGAACCAGCCTAAAGATGACAACAATAATCTATTCGTGATATAATACAACTTCAGGTGACAGAAAGATTATAGATCTCAAAAGAGGCCCAACTTTCCTTGAAACAGGCTTAGCTAGGTTAGACAGGTAAGGCCCCATTCTAGCCTTAAAGTAAAAGAAAGGCCAAGGAGCTTTAACGAGGAGTACAATGCAATCCATTATAAGACGCTTAAAAGGGCTATGAGATCTGTCAATCTCTTCTACCCAACTCTACATCAGTGTTTATGTAGGATTTAAGTTCTGTAGCTATTCTTTCCTGGAATGGCACTTGTGATGCTCTACTATAGCGCGAATATAAATCAGTATCATCAGCATAAATTGCAAGCACAAAATCAGATAAATTATTAATAAAAACGAGAAAAAGTGACATAAATAGGCAGATCCATTTTGTTGGTCATGTGCTGGGAAAAGGGAAGGTGAAAGATCTAGCACTGACTGGTCGCATCATGGTTAAGAGAGTAAGAGGCCGTCAACTTTTAACATTACTAGGTTAGATGGAACGAGCAACTGGTTTCTAGCACCTGAAAATAATCGCAATGATGAAACAACGCAGACAGAAAGAAGTGATGACTGCGTCCTATGGCAGATCACTAGCAGGGTACTCTGATTGATTAATACTACCCCTCTTGCATCTTCTGAAATTCCAGAAAAGACTTTCGCTTATCTGTTAATAATTTCAGACTACAGGTGCTTCTTTATCGTTAAAATAGTTTGGGGAAGCAAAATATCTGCCATGTTATTCAGTCTTTTTCACATGCTTGTTCTCAAACTTCTAGCATTGGTAAAAAATCTAAGATCATCTTCAGAATAAGTGTTTTGTTGATAAGAGATAATATGAGATAATCTGATTGGGAAAAATTGATAGCCAGAGCGAATATAACTTAACCATTGTTATACGAACTAAGGACCTAACTTATCTCGTCTTGCTGTTGCATCAACTGAGCAGTGGTGACCCCGATGGTAGTATACACAATTCTTCAGTTCCACATTCACTCCCCTTTTTCTATTGGAAAGCACCAGCATTTCCATCGAGCCATATGCAATTTGGGATAATAGCCTCTTGGTTTCATGTGAATAATCTTTTGATTGTCAAGGAATGTCATCAAGAACATGACACGGTCCAAAACCAATGTGACGAAAACGAAGTATTTGAAGGGCGAATGTTTGAAAGTAGATAAGGGGATGATGTGATGTTATCAATTGCATTATCATTTTCTATTATAGTTTTTCAGGCCTCAGCCAACATGCGGGGTTTTCCTACATGTCTTTGCCAATTTGACAAATTGGTAAAAGTACGAGAATCTTTAGAATTTGACCCTTTTATGAGTAGTTTAGATTAACCGTTTTTACATTTTATCAAGGGATAATTTTGGTGTAATACGGACTATTATGATGTATCCACGACACAATTCCACAATTTTTTACAAGATAGTATGAATTATTACGAATAACATATATTGCTAGTTAAGTAAGCTAAGTAAGTGATTTGTTTCATTATCATGTAAAACTGGATGTCACGAACCATTGAAACCTTTGATTATCGGTTTCAATATGTCGGCTTATTGTTACTATTATGAAACCTGGTGAATTTGGTGTGTTATCATTTGACATCCAGATACTCAACATGGTATAGAAGAGTAACATATTCTAGTTATATTAACTATTTCTAAAATTTATCCCAGCAAGAAAAGGAAGAGGATTCCGAAGCCATTTAACTTCTTTTACGCGGAGAGGTCATGCAGCTCTCAGAATGGTTTGGTGCGGGACCTCGCTATCCTACAGGGTCCTCTGTGGACAGTAACTTTATTTTAGTTATAAGCATGTTTGTCGATTTACTACACGTGCGTATGTTTCAATCATGGGTAGCTATTTGAAAGTACTCGCGTAAACGCATGAAATATCCGTAAAACCAACCCAGGACGGCATAAATGAATATTAGTAGAAAAATTGTTATGAGAGATTCAAAGTTGTAGGTAAGCCCTTTACTTTCACATTCTTACAAGTTATATTCGAAAAAGTCAATTTAAATGCACTCGTAATTTTTGTACATAGTAAATATATGTTCCCCTTCATTCACGGATGGGCACAAGGATTAGAAAAGGTTTGACAAGTTAGTTATGGAAGCTTGCAATAGACTAATAGATACATAAGCACTTGTAAAAATCCCTCCATAACCTCATAAAATCTGTCAACTCAAGAATACCCTGATACTAAAGAACATCAATTGTTTCAGGCAGTAATCTGGTATGTGACTTATACATTATTCAAGAAACTAGAAACTCATTAGTAGACTGACGTTTGATAAGAGAGAGTGTTGTAGCATAGGATTTCCTTTTCTGCTCTAAAATGCTTTACTCAGGGCGATCTAAATAACAGGCCTGGACAACAAGCAGCTGTAGGCCATTACCGGAGGCCATTGGCCGTGGAAACCTACACGTACTGCTTTCCTCCCCACGTTGTTCTAATGCTTTCTAGAAGAAGCACATGATTGTCTACAGGGTCCCAAGCAATATTGGTGATGTCCTGGTCAACAGTAACTTCCGCCTTATACACAACCAAAGCGATCCCCCTATCGGTGTTTTCCCTTGTAATGCAGCTGGCCCCAAAAACATGTCGATTCATTCCACACGGAAGACACCAGTATCAGCTAAACAATAATGATGTCAAACGTGAGATCAGACAACATCTCACTTGGAAATTAAAAAAATTGGTTTACCTAATACAACGTAAGAAATGTATCGATGTACGTCCACCTGCCAACATTTTGGGCAAACCGGTCGAACAATTCAAACCCGTTTTGGAGAGCATCGTAGAGACACTTTTTATAATTTGGACAAGGGAGTGCCGGAGCACTTTAATAAGGTTGACCATGCTATCTCCAGTGAAGACAGTCTACACAGACGTCTGGCATTGGAGCAATACCTCATCCCCTTGGGGAGACACACTGAACAGGGGTTTAAACAGAATAGACGATCATTAATCATCAATTATATTATCACCATAATAAAATTTTTATCTCAAGTTTTAACTTTTTCTTTTAGTTTCTTTGTTGTTTGTTGTTTTATTGTAGATGTTTTTAATATTTATTTTTATATTTTATTTTATTCTTTGTTCTTTTTGTTTGTTTTTTGTTTTTGTTGTTTGTTGTTGTGGTTGTTTTTTGTTATTATACATACTTTTATATTATTTCTCCATATTTTTAAATACGTACTTATTTATTAATAATTTATTTACAAGCCAACTTATCCTTTTTTGAATTTTTTCTAGATTAATCTATTTTATATATATGTATATATATAATAATTTTCTGTATTATTATCATTATTTTAAATATTCTTATTAATAAAGATTTGGAAACACATAGAGAAGCAAACATGTGACTTGCAAACGTATCTGACGTTTCGCAACATCTTGCTCCATTATCAAAGAACAGTATTACACTTAAAGCGAACAGAAAAATTATGTCGTAACAGCAAGACTGAAAAGGAGAAATATCTAATATGTAAAAAGTTTCACACGGATTGAGATCCGACCGATGAAGTCTTTGATAATGGCGCAAGATGTTCCGAAAAGTCAGATAAAATATAAGTTTTCGAGTCTCATGTTTGCTTCTCTATGTTTTTCCAAATCTTTATTAATAAGAATACTGAAACGAGACACCCGGCTGCACTTGTTTCAAAGACTCGAGCAGCAGTAAGAAACAGATAAATTGCGATGGTTCAATAGAGTTTCTCAGGCTTTGCCAGAACTTTGGACCTTACGCCAACATTCGCCAAGATCGATATGGAGAGATGGTCTAAAAGGATACAGTACTCAAGGAAATTCTCTACGAACGTTATCGACGAAGGGGTAAGAAGAAAACTTAAACTTGTTGTTGACCTTAAACAAGAGATCTATTTATCAAGAGATGCGTCAAACATGCAGTGTATTCCGCTACATGTGCATTATGAGAACAATGACTAATCTTCGCAAGTCTAATTACAAACAAGTAATGGATACCCATACCAGGAAGATCTCACGTCTTATCAGTAAAGAAGAGGACGTCGATGAACATATTACTAATCTTTCATCCTATGGTCTTTCCTTCTTTGAAAAACTGGTACTATGTCGAGGCTTAAAGTTCTCTATTCCAAAGCCAATTTCTGCGATCGAGGTTAAAGCCAGTTTTGAGAAGGCCTGTTGGAACTTGGAGCGTCATCTTACCAGTGTTCATGAAAAAGAACTAGCAGCTGCTACCTTACTCTCGATAGCATTAAACTATAAACAACAGAAGGGTCCCAACCCCCCCCCCAAGACACTCCTCACAGCCATAAATCACCCGAAACAGAGAGATAGTTTAGATAGAGACATAGTTTTCACAAGACCTAATAAAGGCACCGGTGTAGTCGTGATGGACAAATAGTAATACATTAAACTATTAAAACTGGCATCTGTTAATGACACTACCAAGTCCAACTCTGTTCCTTTGGAGAGGCCCAAGATATAGGGTAGACTTCCAAAATATTACGATCCCCTTCTGCGAAGGAAACGTTAGTAAATCTGTTGTTAAAAGGATTCTGCCAAAGTCCATTGCTGACCCAGCTACTCCAAAGGGATCGAGACTGACTCATCTTTACGGATTACCGAAGACCCACAAAGCTAAACTGGCCATACGCCCGATTCTCTCTGCAACAGGTACATATAACTATGCCCTTGCAAAGTGGCCCGATAAGACCTTGAGGAGCCCTATCCACTAACAAATACACAATTGCAGACATTTTTGAATTCATGGAGGTGATCCGACGACACAAGATAGGCACTGGTGACATTTTAATATCATCTAATGTACAGTCAACGTTTTTACCAACGTGTCCTTAGATGAGACCATAGAGATTCTCGCAAATTGGACTTTCGACGAAGACTGGTTTAATATTACTTACAATCTTAACATCATAAGAGACAATCTCATGGAGTTGTTAAGCTTTGCAACAAAAGGCCAGCTCTTCCAATTTAATGATGTTGATGTTGGTTTATGAACAGGTGGACGGGGTAGCGATGGGGCCCTTCTTTGACCTCTATTGGCTAACATCTTTATGTGCTTTGTCGAAGCAAGCCTAGAATGAGAAGGTAAGCTTCCCTCCTTCTACGCGAGATATGTCGATGATACGCTCAGCGTACTACCAGATACTAATGTTGCCAACGATCTTTTACAAAGCCTTAACCATGCCCACAATGCCATAACGTTCACCATGGTGATTGAAAGAGGTGGTGCATTGCCTTTCCTGGGAGTGGAGCTGCACAATGGGACCCTGGATATTGAGACGAAAGTGCACGTGAAGCCAACAAAGACAGGCCTCCTACTTCATCATCAAAGTCACTTTGACAACCGCTATAAGAGAAGTCTATTGGTAACGATGCTGGATTGAACCTATCCTTTATCTTCCACTTGGACATATTTTTCTGATAAACGCCAACGACTCAGAAGAATTTTCGCTCGTCTCAAGTACCCGATAGGCTTAATAGATACAGCAACAAGGAACTTCATATCCTCAAGAGTGAAACCGCGTCCCCCCCCCAAAAAAAGAGCCTGTCCGTATTGTGATCCCCTTTAAGGACCAGGTGTCGGCGGATAGAGTCAAAAAGCATCTTAAAAACGTTCAAATGCATAAGAAAATAGAACCAATCTTTACCTCCCAGAAAATAGAAGGAGATCTAAAGACAAGGGAGTTGAAAGCAACCATTGTATCATAACAGTGCGTTGTTTATTCTTTCAGATGTAACATGTGTGGTGCAGGTTATGTAGGTTTTACTTGTGGTCAGTTGCATGCTCGAGTTGAGCAGCACAAATGAGAGGCTTCGTCTGTTTGTAAGCATTACCGTGAGGACCATAATAGTATGGTTCCAATTGATTTGTTAAAGAACTTTAAGGTCTTAAAGAAATGTTTAACGAAGTTTAATTATCTAGTGCACGAGAAGTTACTTATTAAACAATTGAGTCCACATTTGAACATTAAACGTATAATTGGACTCCATCCGTGCGAAACTTTTTACATATTAGATATTTCAAATTTCAAATATAAGTTTACGAGTCTCATGTTTTCTTCTCTATGTATTTTAAATCTATTGCCACTGTTCATCTTCTCCCAACATTGTACCCCTTCATCTCTTGAAGGATTGATCCACCCTGTCATTAGCTTGCACAAACGCATCACATTATCACACGTAACACACTCGAAATCTCGCACGTTCCCTTACCTTCAATGACAACAATGTTTAAATTTTTGTCACGTGACAAGGTCTATGTAATGACAGTTGAAAAGACATTGTCACAAAGTTGAAAAACGTTGTACTCAGAGGAAGACTGGCTTGACCAGTCGAAGTATAAGTTACCAACAATGCTTTATACAATTTAGTGCTACTTTTCCGTTTAGCCTGATTTCTTGTTTAATGTGGATAACTGGTATTTTTTATCATTATGATAGTGCTAAATGCATCCTTGGGCAAAATCATCCATAAAAGAGATTTGAGACGAGGGGAGGGGTGCCTACCAAAAATAATTAATTTAACCAAATATGGTATTTATAAAATGCACTGATTTTCCTACAATACACTGTATGGAGGTACAAAGAAAAAGTCTAACCAAAGACTACAGACTTTTATAACAATGACATATTGGGATAAAATCATTGAAAGTAATTGACATCAAAATATTAGGATGTTTACAGTTTCAAAATGTTCTGCTTAGTCTCCTTCTTTGATCTTGGGGTGTACAATTTACTATATTTGTTACGTAACACATTAGCCAATGTCCCAGTATGACTTTCCTTTATTTGCAAATTTCAATGGCAATACAAAACTTGATATTTCCGAAAAAACATATAACAGAAAATTACCATTGGCATACTCTGTCCCCTTGTATTTGGAGTCCCCCACGACTTAAATCAATTACAAATGCCACATACTGATTGAAATAATTGCAAGTATGCTTAAAATCAGTTTCACAATGAATCACATAACCAGCCATATAAACAAGTCCCAAACATTTAGGGCTACTAAATAAAGATACTAGCACAAAACTCAAATAATTGGAGCCATATCTTGAGTCCTATTCAAGGCTTCTCCGAAGACAGTGCAGTCCCACGATATCTCAGGGATGGTTCACATATACTTCATCATTGAGGAAAATACAAATTACTGAATTCATAAATGTTTAATCATCAAGAGATGCATTGACTTTAGAAGTTATTCGAGTTAGTTCTTTGATACTTGGGAGCTCACAGTCTTATAATAAACAAGAATATAATGCCCTGGATGTTGCAAAGATATCCAAATGCCTTTACAACTGTCTCAGGTGAATACTTTTTAGCACCAACATATTCCAGTAAATTCATGGCAGTAACATGTTGCAGTAACACAGATTTTTTCTAATGACATAACACCAAGCAACCGTACGGCTTCCTCAAACTGAGAGAATGTAAAAGATACTATCAACGTGATTTTTCGATAAGGTAGAAATAGTGCATTTTACTCCACAGTGAAACTCCTCAAACGTGAGATCAGTGCTTATTTTCAGCAAAGTCCTTCTTCTTGATGAAAAAGATTTTGTTATTTGCCAAGGAGCAGGGGAGTCGGAATCAAACTTGGCTTTACGTATTTGAATATTGACAGGTCTCTTCTTACCACGAACAGTAATTGTTTTGTATCCTGGAGGAAAATGGCTTTCACAAACAACAGTGTATTTGGAGTCCGGTATTGTAGAATCCGCCATAGTTGCGTGATAATGGCGCCTGTGGAATCCGCCATGGTTGCGTGGTCCTGCCATTCACTATTTGGAATTTGTTGTATTTGCATTTGAATTGCATTTCGTGTTAAATTCTTGCAATATTATTGCGTTTTTGTAGTAGCTACCGAGTGTAGAGAGTAGTAGTATCAAGCATCACACGTTCAGAGTAAAGACGCAAGAGGTACGAACATTTTTATTTTATTTGTGACTTGATAATGATTTCTCGTATACCTTGGTCAATGCATAT
>JAAAKL020003671.1:0-22549 GCA_010016065.2 Carybdea cf. marsupialis auct. non (Linnaeus, 1758)
GAATATTCAGTAAAATTCTACAGTTATGGCTTTTTCGGTTACAGTCAAACAACTTTGACAAAATTTTTAACTCTTTCTGGACGTAAGTTCTGTCATTTTTATTTTCTTATGAGCAATCTAGGTTGAAATTAGCTCACATATGTTGCAACTGACTGCCATAAAGTTCAAAGTCTATGTTTTGCACTACCCTTTTCAAGAGTAGAATTTTTCAATTTCATGTTTGTAAAGCCTGGCCTACCAAGGAACAGTGGAGGATAACACTTCTTCACAGTTACATTGGAGTTTAAATAATGCAACCTTTTTTGTACATGCACTATCACAATGATTAAAAATAAGCTGTCCAAATGCAGCAGAAGACGAAGTTCTTAACTTCAAATGTCGCCTTTTCTCAGATATAACGCATAGTACGAATTCCAGAAGTAGCTTTTAGTTGTTTTCTTAATGAGCGGATCGAGTGCAGATACTGATGAGTCAATTTTTGTGACCTGTAGTGGACAAGTACTCAGGCAGACACACAACCAGTCATGAACTACATAGTTTAGAACTCAATAAACATGAAGTACCTACGGTGTGGGTGATCCTGGGTTCGATCCCTGCCAGCGCCGTAAGCACTTCATGTGAGTGTATATGGAAAAGATGGTAGCGTTATTTATGAAATTTTCAAAATCTGACTAGAAGTCAGAAATTGTTTTTTTTATTACTATATTTTACAAACATTTCTATAAAGCTCGGATACTGAAGCTTTGCTGATTTATTATTTTCACAGTGAATTTTATCATTTGTAGCTCTTTGTTATCAGCAACATTTTTTGCTATTCAACGTGGTTCTATATGCATACAGGGACACGATGCTCTACAAAATATAAGGATAGTCCAAATTTAAGAAAAAATACGAGGTCACATTAAAGCAAGAAATGTTCAAAATATCAGACTTAAGTTGCTTGCTAGAAGAAGAATTGACAAACTCAGAAAATACCCACATATTTCAAATCTAAAATTTAGGCAGAAAAAGTTGTGATCTACCAGATAAAAATGATCCCTTACCCACATGGCTATAATGACAGTGTATGTTGTGCTTAGAGACCAATTGCCTTCTGTTCTTTTCTATTCCTCTTCGAAAATTAAGGTAATTGATTCGACCAGCAGCATCATTCTGATTAGACCCACGGAAGAGTAAGACTTTGGAATGTATACCGTGCCATCTGCTTTGAGTAAAAATGGGATTTAAAAAAGTCTGTCAAAGTAAGATATTGCAGATAAAAAAATAAGTATATTCTTGAGTTTTAAATTTACCTCATGATTGAGATTTTATAGTGGTTTCTAACACTTCTTGGATGTTTGCTAACTTTACAGCAATTTACAACTTTAACCCTACCTAGGCTTTGTTGCTTTTAAAATTCCGGGACTGGTTGCACTGGCCATAAGGCCTGGGGTTCCATTATTGTTAATAACATATAATATCTGTTTCTTAAATATACGTAAATGATTAGGATTCTTGCTGTAGCTATCAGCAATAGAAAAATTATGTCTTATTTTGCTAATAAAGGCGATGACGTTAAAGCACAGCCGGAAGTTTACTGGAACCCTAACAGAGATTCAAAACCCAGGTTCAAATTACCTCTGGCTTTAAGAACGTGGAATCGATAGCAAAGATAAATCCCACACGCAATTTAAACTCTTTGTGACCATGTAATAGGTTTATAATGAAGACAATTTGTCCGTGACTCTTAGTAAAGTGTATTTATGGTGTAATCATTCTCAAATTTGCGGGACCTTTTCACGATAATTCTTAACGACTTTAAAGAAAATTCAGATAGTTTTTGATAGATAAGTCAAGTTTCTCTTGATATGTCAGGAAAGATCTAGGGTCGCTGGTCTACTACCTAGATATGAGTAACGTTAAACAATCATGGATCACTTGCAAAGAAAACTTCACTTTACACGGAGCAGAAAATTTTTATTAGTCGAAAAACTTGTAGCAGAATTTTAGCAGAAAAGGCTTGGTAAGGTGTAGTTTCAAGGATAATTTTCCAGTTAAGATACGTTCTAAAGCTGTTGCGTCACTTACATTCAGCTTTAATTACATGATTACATTTAACTTAAATTATAACATGAACTTGTTGATATTTAGTTCTTACTCTTCCTAATTTTTTTTAAATAGCTCCGACTATGGCCCCTCAAAATGTAACAATAGAAAATGTTGAGAAAAACATGATTTCTATATCATGGAATCAGCTAGAGGAACAGCATTGGAACGGTGGCGGACGTGCATATGAAGTGTATTATAAGCCATACAAACAACCTTCCAACTTACAAACCAAGGAAATTTCATCGAGTTTAAGTATATTTTCCATTACAAGCCTTAAAGCATTTACTGACTATTCTCTCACACTTGCTGCCAAAACATCTGGACGAAAAGGACCACGTTCCAAGGAAGTCTTGGTAAAGACACTTCCATCCAGTGAGTTCTACATTTTTAACTTGTTTCTGCGAGGTGTAATCAATGGCAGTACTTATTAACTTGGTGATGTAATAACTAGCTTATTTATTGTACCGATGTTGATTTGTTATCAAAAATGTTAAAAACGCACGGCTCACTTCAAGTAGAAATTCGAAGTCTGCCATAAAGGAACTTTAGCTTCAAGAAGACTTCAAAACTTGACTGTTCCAAACGATATGAAAGTGAATTAATTGGAAAGCTAAGATATATCAAAGCCGAAAACATAATGCGCAATATGACAGCTGGCTAAATTTCAAAAATTATTAAGGATCGGCTTACCAATATAGTAGTGTGGGATTATATTTTACTTGGACAGTTTTCATACAATGGTGCCAATACGTGTTGAAAGAAGATGCATTTACTGAACACCGCAATGCCAAATGCCTGAAAATATTTTTACTGCTTAAAGAGTAAGATGGTTTTTGAAAGCTGGAGACAGGCACTTCTCAAAATTGCGTAGAGATGAATATCCGGAAGAAGCCGTAAAAGATTAAGACCTTATGTTGCGATTGGAAAATATAATATGTTATTATTTTGTTACCACCTCCCTCAGTAGATAGAGGACATTTTTAAATATGTTTATTACTTACTGGAGTCCCGGTGATGGCATATTTGTTATTTTCTTACCATCTTTTCAAATCTGATCAGAGCTTTTAATGCATATTTATTTTATCTAAGCATCTTGGCTTACTTATTTGTACAACAACGTACGTGTGTGCGCTCAACAGTTCGATCACCTAAGCGGCCTACCTAGTGCACCATGGTGACAGTGGCTATTTATACCACACCTACTCGTAAAATTCATGAATTCATCATCCATATACAACGTGATACATGTATAACCAGGCTGGGCCATACAAATAAAGATAAAATCCATGTTTTCCTAACTTCCTTTCATTGAGTGTGTGGGATCAATGACTAGTAATGAAAGGTTGCGATAGTTCTCATGTACTGCGATCAACCCCAGTTTAGGGAGTTTTCAAAGTTAGCTTTTAGACGACGTGACCACACCCAAATTCGATACAGCCGATAGGCTACAAACGTTGGTTCTTCCACCAATCTTGTCAGATTATAAAAGGAATTAATGCTACGATTGTGACGTGTCTCTGCTAGGTCTACAAAAATGAGTTTTGACAGAAAGAAAATGTTCTTTGATCATTCGTGAACACCACACTTTCAACCTAACTTTTGGCTGTTCGCGTAATTCTGGGATTCTAGCGAGAAAATGAATTTTACATTGTTTTAAGAAACGAAGTATACTATTAAATATTGTAACTAATTTAAAATAGCGGATTCTGAAACATTGTAATGCGTCTATGAAGCAAACCATGGATCTATCCAAGAATACATCACGTAATAACATTAAAACCAACACACTATAAAGGATCAATGCGAAATATCTGACCAAAATTGAAGACTCTTAACATTGAACAAATACATAATATATATTCTCTTTCAGTATGGAAAACCCTGTTGAAGATATAAAAGATTTTCCGTAAAAGCAGCAAGATAGTAGGCCTACTAGAGCAATCGCAGTACTTGTAGTGTACCAAATAAAATGCATTACTCAACCTTGATATAACAAGTTTTCAATCGCAAATGTCAAGTCACAACGATAACAAAATTTTTCTGTAAATGATACAACACTAGCTCAAAGAAATACATCTACAGATGACTTTGATTAATTAGATTTTAATCCGAAATGAAAAATTTTATACTTAATTACACGATGTGCAGATATATATAGAATCTGAACACTATTTTGTAGCAATGCGGTCCGGTACTCCGGTCCCAGTAACAATGCATTTAGCTCACTCCCTGAATAAACCGTTTGAAACTTGGCATAGAAAAAAGTGAGGAGAGAAGTTGAAGAACATATGATGGGTGAATCTTGCAGTTTTACAAAGTATTGGCGTTCACCCTGCCACGTGACGCTCTGCAGTAGAATCTCCTTAGCCTGTTTTCGTCCTAATTCAGACTTGTCATTCTCGACATGTATCTCCTACCAGTGTTTCTTATGACACGGTACACAACATTATATCTGACAACGTCATTGCCGCTTGCTTTTTGAGAGTTACGCCCGTCAAATACAACGTCCTTTATTGTTACTTAAAGGTGTGAAAATGAACGATTTGCATCTATAC
The DNA here is from genome assembly GCA_010016065.2 of Carybdea cf. marsupialis auct. non (Linnaeus, 1758). NCBI lineage: Eukaryota > Metazoa > Cnidaria > Cubozoa > Carybdeida > Carybdeidae > Carybdea > Carybdea cf. marsupialis auct. non (Linnaeus, 1758). The sequence goes on from JAAAKL020003671.1 coordinate 4,644, forward strand.
CGATACTGCATTTACAACCTGGTGGATATATTTTACGCATATACAGTCCATAACTATGCACAATATTTGTCCTTTCATGCTATATATCTTTCAAATAATGAAGAAAATCATAGTGGAACAGAGAAAAATTTGAAAATGGAAGATTTTAATGTCTCAAGGCCATTTATTCCAAAAAACAGATGCGCTGTGGAGAAATCTGGTTCCCGGACTATTATCGTCCCAATATGCTAGGTGTAGATTTTTGCATGGGTCAAAATGCCATAGATGCAGTTTCTAGCTTTTAAAATGCTCTATAATAACTTCTACTTTTTTTGAAGACGTATAAAGTACCCATATGAGATCAAATAGCATAACATTACGATTCTTAAGTCCATTACTTATAGCATCTTCCTCGCATTCATAGTTAGCCCTAGGACTTTGTTCAGTTGTTCGAACATCTTAACAGGACCTTGAGTATGATTCAGCATTGAACACTGTTACCTGGCATAGCTTGATGTACTCTACAAATCAGCTCTTTGACACTCTAGCGATTCTAACTAATACCGACAAAATCGAATCCATTGATTCTGTGGTTTTTATCAATTGGTTACTTTTCTCGACTTCTTCAGGTAACACACTTTGTATTGAAAACGGTACCTAATATGACTTAACCCTTTTTATCGACACTTTTTTCTACTAATTATTGTGATTCATCGCCCTCTTCATATTTTCTTCTTAAGTAAGTTTATGTGTAGTGTCTTATCTTTCTTGTTCATAATAACCTTCCAGTGAGCTGTGTCTAAATTGCCTGCTTTTCGAAGTGGTTGTTTTTATTCCACGAGAAGCACATTTATACCCACCAGTAATACACCAAGGACGTGATAGAATTCCGTCAATTTTCTTAATCCTTTTTGATATCATACTATTTCCTGTTTGGACTCGTAAAATGTTTAGGACTTGTTGTTGATGATGCTGCACGTGTCAGCATTGAAATTCTGCTTATTTATGGGAATGTCTCTTATTCCTCCGTCAATATTTTTTAAAATCTAAATTGTATATCTTCCTCTAATTATGCAAATGGTAACGGGCCTACGTAGAGACCCCCCCTCGTTTATTTCTAAGGACACACCAATAACGAGATCATAGTTACCTTCTCCGTTTGCATCACAATATTCGGTCCAACAATCGGCTAGAGTTTGAAGGTACATTAAGTTTAAAATCCACGCAGAAGCTTACTCGTAGCTTCGGTTCCACTATTAGGAACATATCTTTAACGTCGACTTCACCACTACTTGTAAAATCATCTATCGATCCCCTGCAGGTGATAGCACTACCACCAATACATATATATATACATATATTAGCCTGATTAGGGTAGCCTAATGAAGAGGATTTAATTCTCGAAAGCTTGCAGAAGCAAACTGCCGTAGTTTTTACTGTTACATATGTATATATGCATATTACATATAAGGACATTTAAACTCACTAGTAATACACCAAGGACGTGATGTAACGAGTGGAGGGCTCTGGTATGCTATCACCTGCAGGGGATCGATAGATGATTTTACAAGTCTAAGCCTTAACTATTTCGTATACTAGTAAAGTTGCGGCTAGAACCTATACCCCCATACATAAAATCATGTAGGACATTCCTCAATGGACATCTTCTTGTTCTCTTTTCTCGAAATAAAATTCTTTAGGACTGTAGTGGTAACCAAACAAATAGCATCATGTAGGACATTTTTAAATGAGCATAGTTTCATGCAATTGATTTGTATAAATAGTTTTATTTTAGGTCGAGCCACTGCAGACTTTAAAAAGGTAGAAATTACCAAAAGCTCGTCGGTCGCCTCAGGGCATTTTAGGTATTTTATATATATTACATATATATAACAAATACTTAGGATAGCATTTATCTTATTTTTAAAATGAAATGCTTGGGCAGTTGGTAAGGCTAACAAAACTTATCATACTTTAGATTTAAATGATTGATGTGAAATGTATTTGGTATCGACTCTCTTTTCTTTAGCACCGGAAAAAGCCCCTCAAAATGTGGATGCTTTTATAATTAACAGCACAGCAGCCAGGATCACATGGAGTCTCCTTCCAAACGATACTGATATTTATAATGATTGGTTCCTTGGAGGTTACAGGGTCTCGTGTCATATATACAAAAGTGCAAATCATGTGTATCATGACCATGTATGGCTGTCAAATAGTAGCACGGAGCTCATCATGAGTAATTTAAAACCCTTCACATGGTTTAAATTTTTTGTGTCCGGATACACAAGGGAAGGGAATGGAAAGAACAGTTTTATATGTGCAAAGACCATGATGAGAAGTAAGTTATGCTACTTACAATAGAATCAAACCAATGCAATTTATCACCTACAACGATTGCTTTACGATGAAATTTCCCTTTTTATTCTATGTAATTTGCAAGCAGTTTCAAATATGAAATCCGTCTTCCTTTTTTACAGGTTTTTATGCATCTTGACACTTATTGTTAACATCATATTCCATTTACTATCTTATTGGCGCGTGTTTTAAATAAGCTAAAGCTGCGATGCTGTTTGGGCTTTAAGCATACAGTAGTTGTCATAAATAACTCTTACATATTGTTGACGGTGTTCTATCGGTATGCGAGACATTATCATATACGTGTGAAAAGGGCTATTTCAAGGTAGGTTGACAATGTACTAAAGTTGCTATAAGTTTTTTGTCTTCTCCCATGAATTTCTATTATTTTCAAAGAATAAAATCCGAATTGTCACGATGTTTTGAAGTGTATGGTCCCTCTTCATACCCTAGGGAATTGGCCTTATCAAAACTTGAAAACATTAAGTGGCCGTATCAGTTTTTAAGATATATTTGAAATTTTAATAATAACGGTGATTTAAGTAATCTTAGCTTCAGTTATTCACTAGACTGTGAAACATGGACTTGTTCTTTAGAACTCCTAAATGTAAACCTAAATAACAAATGATGTTATTTTTCTTCGATATCATAAGCAAAGTATATTAAAATGCACATTTTCATGGACTATGTTTAACGTGATGCTAATGTTATTCTTAATATTTTGTCATTAATTTGACTTAAAGTAAGTTCAAGGCTGATTGTATCAGAAAAAAAGCTAAAAAGAATGTACGTAAAAATTGTATCTATACATGTGATCTTTGTGTGGTGATCGTTTAAGGAAGTTCAAGTGTGGTAGAAACTGAAAACTTTTAATGCTCCAAGGAAAATCTCACACATAAAATTACTCCTGTAACTAAAAAATAGCCTAAACATTTCCGTGCTAAGAGAAGTTAGAATGTTAGAGGTACTTTTTGTTTGTTCAATGACCTCAAGGTTTAAACAAACGACTATTGCCGTAAAGTATATACAGTATTAGAAATTCCATTCTATTTATCATAAAAATAGGCATATGCTGTGATTCCCAAAGCCCTTTGATTCATTCCTATATGGACGCTTGAAAAGGTCAAAATATTTTCAATTGTATAACTTTACAACATAAAATTATAATCGTGCATTTGGGCATCATTTAGGAAGCACAGTAGGTATTTTCCGGTACGTTCCCCGTTTAATACTCTGTAAACCCTTTAGGACTACTGCATTACTGCACTACTATTGGCGTCCGTCAACATACAACTTCCAATTCAACAGTTGTGCCTAAGAAGATAATTAATGTAATTAATGTGACTTTCGTATGCATTTGTGAAATGCTCAAAAAAGGTTTTAGATCAATATTTTTTCTTCTTATAATCCGATAACTAACTGCTTCTCTTTTATCTACCAGGTCCGTCTGGAAAGATAAATGTCTTTAATGTTTTGGCAGAATATACATATTCAGTGCGTATTGAACTAGGGGAACTAGATCTGCAGAACGAAAATGGAAATATCTCCAGATATATCGTAAGGGTCACGAATACGAGGGTGGATGAGACAAAAATTCATGACGTGATTTTACGTCATACTAATAACACGTTGGAGTGTCAATCAAGATTAAGTGCGTCCCTTGATTGCAAAATGGCTCATGGTCCTATCCGAACATCTCGAAAAGTAACTATTACGTTTAGTAAATTAATGGCGATGACAGAATATAAATTCTGCGTGCGTGCTTGTAATCCTTGTGGCTGTAGCTATTGTGCAGTAATGTCCAAGACAGCCACAACAGAAGAAGGCATCCCTCAATGCTTTCCTGCAAACATGAGTGTGTCAAATATTACGTCGACTAGCTTTGAAGTAAGATGGACGCCAATGACATTTGAATGCGTTCAGGGTGTTCTAACTCATATTAAACTAACCTACAGCCATTGTCCAAATACCACAATTCCAAGATTTTTTGGAAAATTACTAGATTCCTGTAATTCATCAATAACCATAAAGGATGGTGAATCATTCACGCGGGTCATTGGTCTATTTCAGTTTACGAGATACAGCTTTACTTTGCAAGCTTTTACTAAAAAAGGAGGTGGCCCTATAAGCAATACTACAACGTTAACAACAAGGGAAGACAGTAAGTTTTTATGCAGTGTTTGAGACATTCTTTTCACAAAAGTTTTTGACTGTGATTGAAAGGGAAGCACGGATCTTGCACAACAACATTACTCTGCAATGAATTTGTCACAACTCTTTCACTGTAAAGAAGAAGGTAGAGGAGTTTGTCTTTTAGTGATTAGTTGATTGATTAATTGAATGATTGATGGATTGATTAGTTGAACGATTGATGGATTAATTGAATGATTGATGGATTGATTAATTGAATGATTGATGGATTGATTAATTGAATGATTGATGGATTGATTAATTGAATGATTGATGGATTGATGGATTGATTAATTGAACGATTGATGGATTGATTAACTGAATGATTGATGGATTGATTAATTGAATGATTGATGGATTGATTAATTGAATGATTGATGGAGTGATTAATTGATTATAAAAAGGGAGATAGTTTCACAAATCAAATATCTGGATCAATATGAACCTTAATATTTTTTAGTAACGTTTTTCACATATGTTTCCTATTATATATTTGTTAACTGCTTTAAAGGATAAGGCACCATCCACATAAAATATTGTTAATAAAGACATTATCTTAAATCTTATCAGTTTTATACGCCATCCATGCCTCAACCAACCGCATAGCAATATGACAGTGTCTGACATCACTTCTACAGCAAAAGTCGATCTCTATATATTAGATACAACTTTTTTGTACAAATTTTATAAGAAATGCATAAAATTTGTTTCTCTCACAGAGCCTGGCGCACCGCCGGTAAATGTCAGTGCCATGGCTTTTTCCAGTTCTGCCGTGCAAACAAATATGTCGAGGCCTCCAATCGAACTTTCAAATGGTATTATACGAGGATTTAAAGTCATGTACAGACGAAATAAGTCCGATACTATTAACGAAACAATACTTCACAGTCAAAACGAATCTGTAACCCATATCATCACAGGGCTCCGAAAATATGAATTCTACGAAATCAGAGTTGCAGCATTCACAGCCGTTGGCAGAGGACCATGGTCTCATTCTTTGTGGGTCAGAACAGATGAAGACGGTAAGACTTGCAATGTTTGGCACAACCACATTTTTACCTCTGGCAAATTTAAATGTTTTACTATTAGTCCTGTAACTTAACATGAAAGTTAGCTACTGTTTTTTGTCATTCTAGCAACGATATGACAATGTTTGCATAGTAAAGTCATTCTGATAAAAGGCTTTTTGCCTTGCCTACACCTCCAATGCTTTGCTATTTGCCTTTTGATTTACGTTTGGAACTTGTATATCATTGTAATGGGAAAACCGGTCAAAATGTAATAAAAAGAAACCATGCTGATCAATCCCTGAGACCGTTGGAACACGTTGAAAAAGCAGCCACATTATAATTCTAATAGTATATCACATGAAACTGAAAAATTGTTAGAGTTCAGTGTAATTTTAAGTATTAATTTTAATGTTTGGTAGGAGAGCAGACTTTTAATAAAGGAGAAAAGGAAGAGAAATTTATTTAAAGTAGAATGGAAGAGTAAACATTTGAATAAGATGATCTAAGAAAATAGCGCAGAAGATTAAGATAAATCCAAACTATGACCAATACCAGTTTGAGGACACATGATAAAGGCAATAGAAAAATATTTTAAAATTTGAAAGTGAGTATTGGCTGATATAAAAAAGGGGCGTCAAAGATAAGAAAGGCTTTTTTAATTACAGATAGATCAGCACCATCAATTGATCATATCATAACAAAGGTCAGACAGATGAAAATATGGACAAGCACGAAACATTAAACTAAATTGCTTCATATTTCCGTATTGATATGCCTAGGATACAAGCTTGTGTATTTTCTTCCCCTTTTTATATTAGGTAGATCGGTGATGTGCCGTACGTATTAAAACGGAAATATTATATTCAAATTACTATCCATTTTCCATTAAATTTCCATTTGAAGACTTTGTTGCTTAAATGTTGATAAAGCGTTAGCATGAATATGGAACGATCCACTTTGTCCATTCTCTCTCCTCTTTAGTTCCCAGCAGTGTACCCGTAAACATAAATGTATCAGCAATAACCAACACTTCCGCTGTCATTTCATGGGAAGAGATAAACGAAGAGTGCAGACTAGGAATTATCACTGGCTATCGGGTTACCACTCGCGTTCGCTTCATGAATCAAACCTATAGAATTCTACTGGACGCAATGTTACCAGAATCCATACGTAATATTTCAGTTAATAACCTCTTCCCTCATACGCATGGTTACTTCAAAATAGCTGGTTGTACGAAGCATGGATGTGGGCCGAATGCCACGGCACATTTTCTGACTCTTGACGAAGGTATAGTACCATACTTTTATTATGACGACTTTGTCAGTGTAGCTTATCATGTTCTTTATTAGTGCCTGCTGAAGAATGGTTAGCATAAAGCATCGTGAATGCTTTCAGATTTTCCTTGTACGATGCTTCTCAGTGTCAGTAGTTCACAATGTTATATGTTTGAGTAGACGTGAAGTGCAGAAACTATTCAATTTTAGATATTGATTTAGCGAAAAGTGTTATTTTCCACAAAAAATATTTCCTATCTTTTGAATACCTCAAAAGTTGGCCGATAATTAAAGGAATATTTAACGCTGCAATCTCCATTACAATTTGCGGAATTGTGTGGAAAAATGACACGAATATTTTAAAGATTTGCCCCAGATTTTGGTGTCAGACATTTTTGGTTATAATTCTAATTGATTTTATGAAATTATAATTATAAGAATTATAAAGCATATGATTTTGTATCGAAACAGCAGTAGCCAAGCTTCTAAGATGTTTGAGCAACTAAAAGTAGCTTAAAAATTGCATTTGCAAGAATACGGCAATGATGGCTGACATTTATTTATGTAAGGTGGAAGACCAGTGTTTACTTTTACATAAGTAGCGGTAGGAGCATAATGTAGTAATATTCCTATTGCAAACTATCAGATCTTTTAAATTGATTTTGAAGTTATTTGCGGTGCAAAGTCAATTAATACTACCAAAACGACACATTACGTTTAATTTTAGAAGCCTTTCTCAAGTAAGACGTCTTGCTATCAAAAAGACAGGTACAGCTAAAAAAGTACAAGTTAATCATGAGATGAATACTGGTTTTCACCTTCTGGTTAACAAAGTTGAGACTTAATTTTTTAAATAAAAAGGCCACACTTTTTTAGTTTGCAAATGGCCTAAGAAATAAGTAAATAACTGTTTATTGTAAACTTAGTGTTTTCCAAACGCAATCTTGTAAGCAATCCGTATTTGGTAGTTGGATGTAGAAAGAGAGTTCCCTTGAACTCCTTGCCATCTGATGTGAACTGTTGATCTATTCAAGTTTCCCATGGAAGCAGGACATAATTACAAAGAAAATTACCAGAATTTCAAGCGGAGTTATTGATGGTCTATGTAGGTGACAAAATTTGCAGGGACGTTGCTGAAAGAAACCCTTAATTCATTCATCCATGAAGTTTAATGTAAATTAGCCCTTTACTGTTTACGAAAGCATATCAAATGTAAATCATCCAAGTTTGACACACTTTCTCCTTTACCAAGATGATTCTTACGTAGTGGAAGGATTAGATCTTTATCTCATTGTATGAATAAACATGGAATTTAGATCCAAATTAGACCATGATAAGAGAAGTATAGTTAGTGGGCACTGTAAAGAAGAATATCACATCATGTTTTATTTGCTAAACTCAATACAGAGTGACCCAGTCTGTAAGTCATTCATCAGTCAGACAATTAATATACATTTTTATTTAGATATCATTGATACAGTTTTGGGTTGACTATATCCTTCTCCTTGAAGTAGGTATCATTTTTTCAATATTAAAGCTTCTTATTGTTTTGATTGAGCAGTCAGGTGACACATCGCATAACAGGTCAAGGATTTATTCAGCGATTTATGAAGTGATTAGTTAATATTTTAAATCTTATAGTTGCACAGGTTAGGCATAGAAGCAGCTATATACAACTATTTCCTTTTTTCTAGAAGTATTTATTTTTAGCAGATATCAAAACAATTTTGTTATCAAAATTTTAGGATATGAAACCTGATATCAAAAGGGACTTACATTCGATATCAAGTTATTGGTGATCTTCTGATTAACGGAGGTAGACGCAAATTCGCATTCAACTCAATTCAATTCAATTTCTGTAAACTTAAGTTTTATACTATTATGTTCCATATGCTCACATACATTTTGTCATTACACTTGTAGTACCTTCGCAGGCACCGTTAAATATGACTGCAGAAGCCACAAGCTCGACTAGCATATTAACACAATGGCAGAAGATTCCAGAAATGGAAAGAAATGGTATAATTATAGCATATATTGTAAGTTGGTACAGTCTGGCTGAAGATACACAAGTAAATCCACCTTTTGATTTAGAAAGCAAAAGATGTATTTCCCTGGTTATCAACGATAGTAACATTACATGGCTACATATAAAAGATCTCAAGCACTTTTCATTGTACCACATAATGGTCAAGGCTGAGAATGCAAAGGGATATAGTCCTTTGGTGGAAAGTAGAGTAAAGACACATGATGATGGTATGTTCACTTTTATTATAGTTATAGTGTACTGCGAGGTTGATAGAGGTTACACTGTTGAGAATATCATTTCAAAATTGTGATAAAATGCCCAGCGCGATCGCGTAAATGTCTTAGGCTTTAACCCAAAATAAGTAGTAAATAAAGGAGATGGTTACGATTCAAGCTAGACCGTAAATTTTTAGGTAAATAAATGCATATAGTATTAACCCCATTCTTGTGCTGTGTTGGTGGGGGGTAGTTTGCTACATGCTAGATCCTTGGAACATTCTGCTTTGTAATTATATTATCTCTGTCACAAAGTAAACTTCTTGCCAGATCTGCTCAAACCTTTCCTTTTAATATTGCTTGTTGGGTCTAAAATCGAACAGGAATGGAAGTACCAACGGGTAGTCATAGGGTGGAAGATACTTACTTTTCTTTGCCAACGAACTTTCTTCAGTCATAGACCCACAAATAATAGATACTTTCATTATTATTATTATTATTATTATTATTATTATTATCAAATTTTATTTCATTGTAATGACTATACAGTTGATTTTCTGAAATCCTAACGTCTCATCCATTCTCATATTTAATATATATAAGTTGCTGGAGCTGATATCAAGGCTTGAGGCATATTAAGTGTAAAGTTTCCGATCATATTAATATTGATTTATGGCTCCCAAGGATAGCTTAAAAAGCAATTCATAATTATAGCAGTGGCTAGGTTAGTATCGCTGACACTATTAACATTTCTCAAGGTAAAATCTTTAATTATGTTGTTTTTTTAATTTTTAGTACCGGGAGCACCACCAGCAAATATATCTGCGAGTAATATGAGTTCCTCTAGCATACTAGTCACTTGGAATTTTATTCCACACCAGTGGCATCGGGGTATAGTACAAGGATACATTATTTACTTCAATTCTTCTACATTGCTGCAAAACAGCACTGTTATTAACAATACCATGATCACGGGACATCTCCTTGAGAACCTGACGGAGTCTACCACCTACAGTATCTCCATGGCTGGCTTCTCAAGAAAAGGCATTGGTGCAAGGAGTCAACCTGTGTACACGAGGACTAATAACCCTGGTTAGTTATCCAATACTTAAATTAAATTTCCACCATGAAGTGTACAACAAGGATTATGTTTGCTTTAAGATTTCTGAACTTAGATTCTTCGCCGATAAAGTTTCGGTAAAGCAATGTCATTTGAAGTAAATATGATGGGGCCCCAATGCATTACAAAGTTTGAAATCTTTAGCTTTTACAAGGGATAGTAGACCAAGTAAGATCAACAAGTGCTACAAAGCACAGTTTAAATGTACTTGCTCTGCAATGCTTAGTATGACATTTTCTAGTACCGATTAAAGACATTTTGTGCGCAAATAACGTCCATTTGTTTGATATTCTGACCAAGTTAATTCAGTTCCGCGATATTACAAAACTTTTACAAAATTTTGATTTCAACGTCTTTAAATTTAAAAATCAATTTCCGTAATTTTCTATCTTATTTGATTTTGAAGTTTATGTGTGCTTATTACTGCATAGAGTTCCAACAAAATTGTTTTCAAATAAATTAAAAACTAAGAATAAAAGAACAAAATTCCCTTTTATACCAAATCTTAAGCCAATAAATCACGGGCTTTGGGCATCTCTCTTGACTCAATCAAAATTTTTCCTTAACTTTTGAACGGCAACAGGTCCCTACCGTAAGTAGGTGACTTTTCGTAACATTTAATTCTGTTTGTAACTAATAAATTTTAAAAAACATGAAACAGTAGGGCGTGGTAAAACATTTTTTTCATTTTTGTCACTGAAAACCAGATTAAAAAATACAAACTTTTTAAAATGTGATGCCTTTTATTCCACATGACTAAAGATATTCTAATTATCTTGAAAATTCCGCCTATTATTATCACTTTGCATGAGGAAATAGAGCATAGTATAATATCGGAAAAGAGTTACAAAAAAGCAGAGAATAAACAGTAAAGTATATGTACATGACATTTGGGGGATCGGTATAATATTTTTACGTTATGAACAATATATTCCTGCCTTTAATCTACCACTAACTAATGTTAACAGTCATTACATAATTTGCTTTGTTAGTACGTTTATTTCAAGATTGCCGTTTATGATTACATCTTTATTCTCCTCCCGTGCAAGAATTCTCTAATCTGCATGTTTTGTAGCATTTTTGCTAGTTTTGCAAGTTTCTACACATAAATCTTACTAAATTGTCTTTTCAGCAAAGGAAACTCAATTTTAATTTAGGCGCTAACGTACTTAGCTAAATAGAAACGATTGTAGAAAACTGGATCATAATAAGTTGTGAATAGATTCTAAAGAAATAGAAAAGTATGTCACCAACGGGACTCGGAGCTCCCGATTCTCCAAACGAAGGACATTGAAATCCAGCTCTACGTCATTTTGGAGACCAACCTCTCTGCACCATGTGACTTGACCATGTAAGTATCTGTTATCTATTTACAAGCTGGGTGTCGTGGAAGGGAACCAAGAACAGTGTAACTGAACAATTCTAAACTATCTTTTTGTCTTCATAAATTTCAGTTCATGGAAACTGGTCAGACTGGAGCTCTTGGACATCTTGCACTAAAAGTTGTGGTGGCGGCAAACAGTGGCGTGGGAAAACATGCACCAATCCAAGTCCAGATGATGGCGGTGATGAATGCAAAGGAATCGATTATGAAGTTCGAGATTGTAGTCTTTCGCCCTGCTCAGGTAATGGAAAAGCCAGTGAGCGACAAAATATTGGTCGTTTCGATTACATCAGTAATGGCATATATTTCAGATCTTCAGTTTGCTTTATTGGACACAGCTCTTTTGTGATCCTGGGATAGAAAAGAAATTTTAACAAAGATTGAGGCATATCATGGTGTTCCTTTACAGCGGATAAAATGAAAATACGGTCACTGAAGGGTTTAAAAAAGTCCACAAACTAATATATTTGAAGCATTCATTCCAAGCATTATATGTATACGTTACCCATTATTATCATTATCGTCGTCATCCTTGTCAGCCGTGGTTCGTGGCCCTGCCGGCAGGTGATCTACACAAACTCTTGTATTTTTTGTGTTCTAACGTTATTTCCTGCATATATTTCCTGCTGCCCTACTAAGGTCACCGCTCCAAAGCATTGCTGTCCTCTCCATTCTCTATTCCAACTTCTTAATGTCCATTTATAGCTAGATCATCCTGCCAAAACATTTAGTGCATTTAGGGATGCATTTTGTTTGACAGAGAAAAACATTTGAAGTAATCTTTAGATTTTATTGAAAGTATAATTCTGAATTACTATATTTTTATTGAATATACGGCTTTATATATCTGTTTGAGAGTGCTATTGGATGGATTTTCCTTAACATGTTCTGTTCGATAAGCAAAAGTATGATATATCAAGATATGCTTCATTCCATTCTTCTCATACCCTGAAGTTTTGTATTTTGAGGAATCTTGGATGGAAAGACATCTTTCGGCACAAAAATTGTATTGCTATTTGTGTCAATTTTCAATTTTTAAAACACGTCTTTTCCGAGTAGGCACGTAAAACATCCTTAAATAACAAATGTCAGAGCAATCTTATACGAGGGAAACCACCATCCCCTTGATTCTGAGAATATATGTTAATGGTGATGAAAACAGTCTTTGGGCACATTAGCACTTTGAGTTATTTTGCAAAGGATTTTCGTATTTCTTTTTTATGTACATTTTCCCTTGACCTTCATGAACCTAATCATTCCTTGGAAATTCGGTCTTCACTTCAGCGTTTTAGTGAAAGGCAAATTTAAGGAATCAAAAGTACAGATATAGAAAAAGAAACAGGGAGATTATTATATTTTTATCATCTAAAATCACCCAACCAATTGTGATATCTTTCTAATTAAACCTTTTGTTGCTAGTTTGGATTGATCATGTATATTATTGACCGTATTTGTCACTAGTATGGTCAATTGCATCAACTCCCTAAATTCGCTTTGTTTTTATAATGTTCCTTTGAGTTACGTTGTTATCATTACTTGTAATGAAAAGTCTGGATCTTCAGCAAATTTTCAGACTGAATTTTCCTTAACTGCTTGTGACTCCGTTTCTGGGTCTTCGATTGTAAGAGTGTACATGCAAGATATATCGTGCTTGGGCCGTGAAACCATTCTGAAGCCTTTGCTCGTCTAATTACTCTTACTGTATTCTATCAAGCTAACTATTGAACTGAATTTTTTTGCCATAAGCTTCGATATTCAACTTATTTTCGCTGTTAATATACTCATTGTAATTGTAAAGACATGGGACTGTCATTTACGCTTAAAGAAGAAACTACGTGATGTTGATAAAAATATATTCCTGACATGAAAAACAGCTACTGTTGTGGGCTGCGTCATTATACATCTTTCATTAACGTGTTTATTCCTATCGCAGGAATATATTTGGCATCCCCTGGAGAGGATTGTGAAAAGACCTGCACCAAACTGAAGTTTGCTTGTTTTCCATCTATTGAAACCAAAGATTCCAAAGCAATCTTTGAAAAATTATTTGATTCAAACGACTTCACCAAGAATGTGTCACTTTCATGTGAAACATCACCAGAAACAGACTTATGGAAGAATGCATATCATCCAAGCTATTATATTAAAGAAAGGACATGTGCAGGATTTAAGGCACTTCCAAGGAACATTTCATGCATCATCAATAACTTCGGAGATCAAAACATACAGCCCATTTGCAATTGCTTAGATCCAAGTATGTTTTTAACTCTTTAACATAAACTTAAGGAATTAGTTTATCTTCTGATTAAAGGCAGTTAGCAAGCGTACTGTTTTAACAAAATTATAAAATGTTTTCATTTCTTAACTTTTACTGTCCCTTGTGTACTGGGCGTAAATATGGGTGTCGATCTGAAGGAAACCGAGGGACTGCATCCCTACTAAATTTTAAAGAGAAGGAAAATTGGAACCGCCACCCCCTATCTTTTAAGCACACCGCTTTTATTCCAGAAATCCTGAAATAATAATTCATTAAAAACGATCTACAAATTTAAAAAGCAATAATCTCCAAGAAACAAGTTCTTGTAACTACCTGGGTGGCAAACATGCGCATAACATAAGCTTCATGAGATGTTGATATGTGCCACTATTTTGTACATTACACTCATACTTTCCTTCTGTAAACTTACAATTGATCAGCATTGCAAACTATACCCCTAAAGTTAGATATTAAGGAGTCATATTTCTTTAAGAAAACAAAACATAAAAGAGATCTATAATGTTCTGGTGTCCGCAGTTCCCAAAGCTTTTAAAATATCAGGCAATAAATCTCCATCTGTGTATCTCATGACGAGAGGGAAGAAAATCTAATGCAGTTTTATTTAACGTAGTCTATTCGAAACCAGTATTGACTAAGGTCACTGGAAAAGTTCTGCACCCTCTGCATAACCACATCGTTTAACCTCCATAAGATTTCAACAGGAACTATACAAAGTTCAGCTCTTGATTTATAGACAACGTACCTTCATCTGTAATTGGTCACAAAAGTAAACTGTCAAACGCTCAAAAATTAAAGAAGAAGAACTAACGTACAGGAAAAAAAATTTAATTCCCGTAAGAGAAACTGTGAAATTCAAGCATTATGTGTAAAAGTGAAGTATTCGATAAGGATACTGTGGGAAGTAAAGTGTACTTTTTGTATATTTCGGGATGGGAATTCAAAGGAAGGTATCTTACCGACATCAGGCCTTTTAAGAACACGTACTAGCTATGCTTGTGGTTACGAGTAATAGACGTTCATTTGGGAATTAAATGATCATAGAAAGTACCTTGAGATTAAATAATAATTTTTCAATGAGTTGTTTAAGTATCAAGGAATTGGTAGATAGAAAGTATTCCTGGTTTTGAATTTACAAGATTTTTAAGGTCAATCAGGTTAAAATGTAGTAGACAGTTGATAAGCTTAATTAAACGAGAATATGAAATAACAATGGAAAGTATATTACTGTTATCCTTTCTTAGGTATTGCTGGATACTCTCCATGGACTGAATGGGGATCTTGCAGCAAAGAATGTGGAAGGGGAACAAGAGAGAGATTCCGTTACTGCGTTGGAAATGGAAATTGCAGTGGACCACCAAAAAATGTCTTGGATTGTAACGAACATCCTTGCCCAAGTAAATAAATTTCTTGATATCAAAGAACAGCTTGTCTTCTTTTCAATTATGGGTTCTTTAACAGACTTCTTCGTTTTGGCAGAGCTCTGCAAAGTTTCAATGAGAGTTTCATACCTTTACGTTTTGTACAGTTGACTTATTTATCGTTCCAATTATCTCAAAAGTCTGTCCCGATTCGAATTACCAATATTTTGAAGCTGTTTATAGGCCAAAGCTTTTAAGAGCCATTTTCTGGGCAGTTTTTTAAGTCAAACGAAAACCCCAATCAAAATGATTAATTTACAAGAAGGTAATGTCAATTTCTCTAATTTCTTCTTAATTTATATCTTGAAGATCCCATCTGATTCTGTTATCTAAACATTATGCATAAACAGTTTCATAAAAACGAATTCTTGGAATGTGCATTTTTCTCATTTTTTTCTCGCTTCATCGGTTTCCTATCTTGTTCTTAAGTTTGTTGATTTAAAAATACAAGAGTATCAAATCCATTTTCTCCAAATGTTTACTTACACCCACGCTATAGATTGTACATAAAACACGAAACAGATTTTCCCCTTTTACTTTGGAAATAAAAGGTAAGGGGAGCACTGCAAAGAAGAGCCAGAGTACATGTTTCCATACATGAAAGTAAACAATCAATTTTTTCTTGTTACTGTTTCTGCTGAGTTTTGGGGTAGAGATATGATTTGGGAGTAGCTTGGAAAGATGGTTTGATCTTTATGAGTAGATAAGGATGCTAATGACGAACTGTTGAAATGACTTGATAAGATACAAAAAAAGCCAGGGATCATCAACGAGTACAATCACCGATGGTTCTCAATTATCTTTTAGAAGTTTCTTTATCGACCTTTTATTTCAAATATATTTGTATGTATTTACTTGCAATTTTTATTAATATCTTAACTAATATGTTAATCCGATTTGCTTTAACAATCTTAGTCCATGGTTTTTGGTCGCTTTGGACAAACTGGGGGGCCTGCAGCAAAAGTTGTGGAAATGGAAATTACTACAGAAGACGATACTGCAACAATCCAAAACCAGCATTCGGAGGAAAGGATTGCGAAGGTACATTATCCAAAGAAGAGCGGACTGGATGTTGTCCTGATCCTTGCCCAGGTATACTTTATTTATTGATGACATTTATAATTCCTTCGCTGTCACTATTTCTCATGTGATAATAGTTTGTAATGTGAGGATGACAATACAAGAGAAGCACTCTTGAACTGCTAAGAGTTCCAAATAATGATTTGATATTATCTACAAGAAGTAACTCTGAACATCTTGAAGTCTCAGCAAAACATCATTTTCCGAATTTAGGTAATCTCTGAATGTAAGTTGTGAAGTTGACTTGATTGTGTAAAATCTTTTATGATGAGTAGTGGAATAACGACGCTACCAATTAACCTCCATTTATTCATTGTGGAGCAGCAGCAGAGGCATAGCTGCCACGTTCAAATGAAACGTATTATAGATATGAAAATAGCAATTTAGTCGCTCTTTCATGTTTTCTCCTAAGCCTACATTATGCTTTCGTCAAATTATGGATGATTTCTGTAGCGACGCCTGTGATAAACATTTCAATAAATCTTAAATTTAAATTTCTTTTAAGTTCACGGAAACTGGGGACCATGGGGAGATTGGTCTCACTGCAATCAACCTTGTGGTGGTGGAGATATCTTGAGATACCGAAAATGCGATAATCCAAAGCCCAAATTTGGAGGTGACTATTGTAAGGGACTTGATGTTGACATGAAACCGTGCAACGTCACACCGTGCGCTCGTGAGTAAACATTCAGTTGTTGTTACCCTTTGTTGTGCTATTTATAGTAACGAATCCCGCCCTATTTTGGAAAGTCGTATCATAAAGCCGACATAGGGATTCCAAAGAATGTCCTACAGAATAGATGCAGCTAACTCTCTCTTCCCAAAGGGTACGCACTAGAATTCTTCACATGCGATGCGCTAAAACGCTAAAGAAGACTTGATTCATATACTCCAAGTCTTAAAAGAGCTTTTGCAATAATGGTGAAGTATAATAACCTACCTTAACAGTTTTATTCTATACAAAATGAAATAATCTACATCACGACATGTAAGGAGATGCTGTCATAAATCAAGGGTTTGAAACATGACGGCTAATCGATTTGTTGGGTAATTTGATTGCAACTCTAGTATGAACTAATAGCAGTTTTTGCAATAAGAGGAACCTTTTGTCTATCAGCATTGGAAGATTTAGCAACTGATGAATATCAACCAGGTCACATCAGACGTAAAGCAGAGGGGTTCCTGAAGAGACCGAAACAAGTAGAAGTCACTATATTACTTGAATTACCGGACAAAATTTCGAAGAGATTTCAAAAAACTAGTTTGATAGTGGATTGGCCTTGAATTCAGCAGTTCAGTGCTTCAGATCTCTCCTTGATTTTGTCAAAACACAGAGGTCTGAATCTGACTGGTACGAAGAAAATGGAAGGTCGAATCTACAATTACAGAGTATGGGACCTTTTCAAAACGACAAAAAAGAGGAAGAGTCATTCGACGAGAAATGTTCTTCAGTCGAAATATTGTTTTCGGACAGAGATCATTCTAAATTTAAAGTAGTTTGTTGGTGGTACAAAACAGTAAAACTGCACGAAATAGCGAAAACATTTTAGTAATGAAAAGCTTTTTTCGTC
>JAAAKL020003672.1:0-22546 GCA_010016065.2 Carybdea cf. marsupialis auct. non (Linnaeus, 1758)
AGATTCCTGTCAAATTCGACGTCTAAAGCCACAGTCGCACCTCACTCGCACTAAACTCGCATCTATTATCTAATTGATTCGAGTCGAGTGAAGTGCGACGTATAAATTGGGCCTTAGCTGCACCACTTCAAATTTCGAGTACACCGTGAAGCAAAGTTTCCAAGTCGCTCCGTAATTGATAGAATGCTCCCAAGGGAGCACTAGCGCCCCCGTTGCGCACCGCTGATGTATCCCATAGGAGCCACTGGTGTAGAAGGTGATAAATTGTTATCCACACCATCTAATCTTTAGTGGCAGTGTTTCATGGTAATAGAAAGAGTGACACCGTCTTTCACTTTCAAATCACCCTTCTAGCATATTAATTCATCTCTAAGAACCAACACAGTTATCTCTGTCGTTACGTTTGCTTCTGTAGACCACAAAAGGAAGCCTCCTTGCTTGGTCATTACAGCAGACTCTGTGCAGGAAGCTGAGGAAGCCCTAAGGAGACACGAGCTTGAAAACACGGTGCGATTCGTTGTATACAAAACCAGGACCAAGGGAAACAATTTTGGAAATACTGGTATGTCACAGTGTTTATTCCCTGTTCGTTTGCACTATTTTTCCATCTTTAAAAGTCAAAATGTGTAAAAGTTGCCCAGTGTCTAATCCATTCAAAGCACCACTGTAAGTCAAACTTGCTTGTTTTGCAGGGTGCCTGAGTTCTGGTGTGGACTTGGCAAGACACGAGACATGAAACGAAAATTCAAAATGCTTGCTCGTAACTATGAGGTTTCCTCAATAACGCCATCAATAACTGCTTCAATAACTGGTTTCTCGAAAGTTTTCTTGACGACTTTCTCCTTGCGACTAACGACTTTACTTGACGACTAAAGGCATGGGAACTACCCTCTATACACTACGGCCGTATTAGCCCTAGGCGTTTTGGGGTTAATCCAAACAGTACTCTTGGCAAACCTAATTTAGGTCACATATAGCACAGGTCTGTACTCCACTATTGCATTAGATTTGCTTGTTGTTACACAATTCTTTAAGGGGGCAGGGTTTCATAATCAATACTTTTGTTACTCTTCTTTAATATCGTGTCCCTATTCGACTTTTATTCCAGGTACATCGAAGAAAATCTGAAAATGAACTCTTCATATCGACGATACGCTACCTACGTACCGGATTTTCTTAAACACAGGCCTAGGGACATGATTACCTATTGCTTACAGAAGAAAGAATTAGCGGCTGATTACGACTTGAGTGGTGTCTCTGTTGAGGATACTGGAGTTTTTTATGTTCGTAGCTTCGCTTCTCAATCTCAAGTATATACAGTGACCTTTGGAGACAATAATGAAATGCCCAAATGGACTTGCAGAGAGTGGAGGTCATCAGCCTACATTTGCAAACACTTTTTTGCAGTGTTTCGCAAATACCCATCATGGCAATGGGATTCACTGTCCTCTTTGTACACAAAGTCTCAATTTCTAAATTTGGATGACCTAGAGGAGGACGCCGACATGGCACGCATTTCTTCATCAATAATACCTGCCGGTGAACAGTTTGTAGCTAATAGTGAAAAGGATTGCGAGAGTGTTTTAGTGGAGGAGACGGGAAATGTTGCCTTAGGAAATGTCACAGATAGCAAACGGGGAAGAAAAATTACACCGAGAATGTGCACGGAGGTGATAAATGAAATTAAAAGTATTGCGTACCTTTTCTGGGTTAAGTCTATTGCCCATGAGGAAGATAAATTCGAACACTGCGCCTGCTCCTTCAGAGGAAAAGAGCAGGTTGCCCGTAAGAAAGTGAAAGAGAACTCTTGCGCAAAGTGTGAGAGGCAAGAGAGAAAGGTTAGTGTCCGTGCAGTCAGTTACTACAGCAACGGAAACGAATGTCTCAGAGGAGGTGGTTTTAGAGGAAATCGACGAGGCACTGAGTCATTTATTACTTTCACTGACAATTTTAAAGAAGAATCCAATATTCCAACCTTTGTTAATGGGGAAGATATGACAAGTGTTAAGAAGCGAATCTTGAACAATGAGATGCTAATTGATAATGACATAAATGCCTTCCAACAATTGATAAAGAGTTTGAAGGCAAATGTGTATGGGCTCCAAGATCCTGTTCTTGGACAGAAAATGGCATTCGGAACATCAGGAAATCCATTTGTTCAAATACTTCAAGATGGTGAACTACATTGGTTGGCCATTACCACATTTGGATGTGAAGAAGGTGAAATTTACATTATAGATAGCCTCTTTCACGGGAGAATCAAATCACATGTGAAAAATCAAATATGTGCAATCATGATAGCTCCTACAAGTAGTATCTCCATGAAGGTGCTCCCCATTCAGCAGCAGAGTAATGGGATGGATTGTGGTCTGTTTGCTGCAGCATTTATTACCCACATCGTAATGAAACAATCTACTCCTGAGCTTATTAATTTCTCCCAAGACGCAATGAGGGGTCATTTCATCAACTGCATCGAAAGGAAAGAATTACTTGCGTTTCCGGAGACAGATACCGTAGAGAAGCATTGCCGGGACAAGTGTGTAGATGTATCAGTTTATTGCACATGTCGGATGCCTTGGCTGCCAGGCCATTCTAAGCAGCAAAGAAGGTAGGAGCATTTTAAATAATGTTAAATGAATGCCATTGTTTCGCTAATTACATTATATTTTGGGAACACATTTTTGTATGGCTCTTTTGGTTACTGCTCTTTCTCGCATTAATTTGACGCAAAGGAGGTCTTCTTCAGCCCAAATCTAAGCTGCTAGACTCGATTAACTATATATGCAAGTACCCCAAGGTCCGTTACTGTTATGTCTTGAGTATGAAACTGTAGAGACGTCAATATTCTGGTAAGAAAGTTACTTTGTGAAGGCACTTACCCCGTGCTAAAATGCAAGTAAGTTCAAAAACGGGGTGGTTTCCTCAAGACCATGTTACTTTTCCAGAAAAAAAAAATTTTGTAATAGCAACATACGTTAGGCAGAACGCATGATAAATATGGCAACCTAAGTCGAATCGAGAGTAAAGCAAATATCTCTGGCTAGACTGGGATTTGAACCAACGTCCTTCGGGCTCGATTCTTGGGATCGGACTTCACAAGGTCATGAGACATCTACTTTTTGCAGGATTCGAGGTTGTTGTGTGGCCTGGCTCCTAGGACCCCTTTGTAGCGGGTGGGGGAAGTGATTAAATGGACGTATTAGTGAAAGGGCAACGTCCACTTTTTTAAAGTGGTTGTTGGTTTGCGAAAAGTTATGTTAACTCATTGGCGGAATTCAAAAGTCCTTTACTTTCCCAAAAGATACCCGTTAACAGCGAGAAGAGTTTTTACAGAATGTGAATGGGAAATAGTTGAAGTATTCTTCATAATTGGGTGAAGCGATTAAATGTTTTCATTGCAATCAGTTAGTAAATTGAATGTACTTCAAAATGTATGTAGAAAAAAGTATGTGCGTTTGAAGATCAAGCTGTGGTTCTCGAAGTTTCTGTTTCGCTGTGAGCGAATTTGAAATAGTTGATCTTAGTATGTCTTCCTTTTTTTTCTCTCACCACCAGACAAATGTTAATACAGGAACTCCTCTCCATTGTAACCTCTTGTAATAGACAATAAGCGACCCTATTCTATGTCGATTTCTATCCCATCACTAAGTCGACAGCATTAAAGTTCGTGTGCTATTTCATGCTTCAGAACAGGTTTGTGATAAAGACATATCTTACATTAAGTTCACTTTATACTTGCTCGGATGATGACTTGTTACTGAATCAAAATAGAGGCCAACACTAGTTAATCCAATATTCTATTTCGAATATGAAAATGACATTCGGATTTTGTTTTGTGCAATATTTTTCAAAGATTGCTCTTTTTCTAAGATTCTATACTAGTAAGTTCCTGATTTTTTTTGGAGTCACTTATTCTAAGATTATAAAGTAATGAATCTTTATACGCAGTGGTGGCGAAACCGGGGGCAGAGGGGGTCGTTGGTACTCCAATAATTTGCGTGTTAACAGTTTTGTGACAGTTCTTTTGTGATTACTGGAATAATTTCAAGCTGTCTTTCACTGTAATATCAACCTAGAGAAACAATTTCTTGCGGTTTAGCACGCTTCAAAGTTCAAAATTTGTCCCCATGGCCTATTCATGGTGGATCCTCAGGTATATACTATGATGTAATGTAAATTACTCATTTCCGCGCCTTATACGGGTATTTTGATAGCAGCCTAGAAAGGAATCAACATGTTCATTGAAGCTGCTTAATGCAATATTTTATTGTGTGTTGCATTCAGAGGCCAAGCACTAAATATAACCTGGTCACAGTAGAATTTACTCTCCTTCATTTAAGAAGAGCAGTTTGTCCATCGTCACATTCGTCGATTTAGGACTCTGCCCCATTGTGGTAGCATCGTGTAAGATTCCTTAGTTTAAGGTCCAGGGTTACACATATGGCAGTCGAATTATCCTTATAAGCCAATTTTGGTACCGCTAATATGTAGTAATGTCCTTTCGAGAATTCTTTATGGTTACCCAGTGTAGCAATTAAGAAATGAAGTAATAGGTTTACTTTAAGTTCTATTGCTCAATCAAGTTTGTATTGATAGAGAATCTTCCTGCTAGTTGTTATACAGTGGTTATGTCACTGTGGCGGCGGAATCAGGTGAGCAGAGGGGACAGTTGCCCCCAACCAATAATTTGCAACAGTTTTTGTCTGCTCTTACCATAATTATGGTGATTTTAATTGGTTTTTATGTTGATGATATCCTGGACCATTCCCGGGACTCTAAGACAACCTAACATCCAAACTTTTTCCCAATGGCCCAACTATGGTGGACCCACTTGTACATCATCTTCTTTGCCCCACCTCCAATAAAGCACGCTCCTGCCACGCCTGCTGTCAAGACAGGCGCGTAGCCAGAACCTCATTTTTCGGGGGGGGGCAAAATTCCTTATTTAGGGGGCAAAGTCTGCTTTTTTTGGCGGAATTTCAAAGGAATTTTCCTTTTTGCTAGGCAACTTCGAAGGGGGAAGCTTCGACATTGGGGGCACTTGCCCCCCGTGCCCCCATGACTACAGGCCTGCTGTCAAGATCTTGGTATGTAAGTGTCTTGTTCGTGTAATATGTTGTAATGGCAATTATGAAACAGAGTGATGGGCCTACAGTCAGTCATTAGCATTATGATAGTGCATGTTCCGACTGACCACTTCGCAACAGTTAAAATAGGGAGCACTCAACCACCAATTGTTAAGTAGTTGGTCTCCTGACTAATAGGAGCTTAACTTCGTTACTACCGTATTGCTATTGTACAATTTGATGTTGTATTGAGGATTTACTATGGAATTCTAGAGTCAAATGTAAAGTACATGCACAGTTCTTTCATCGTAATGACTTCATCTACCTGACTCTGATTACCGGGCGCCTAACCACTCGGGCATCACATAAAAGTGAGAGGAACCTCCGATCTAACAATGTCCACTAAATGGCCACATCATTGAACTCTGTGTGAGCATTGTTCTTCTTTCACGAAATCCAATCAATTTGCACACAAAACAATCAAATACTCTCTCCATCCCCTTCATGACGTATCTTTTCTGAACAAACCTGTCACTGAGAAGAGACATGAGCAGTTTGAACTTTTACATGGACGAAAAGTAAAACGACGAAATTTTTCTCGTAGCAGAACTCTCGAGAAGTAGTCGACCCGCCGGTCGTGTGTCTTTTCCGCTCGGACTTCCTACAGCCTCTCTTTGGTTTTTCAATTTACGATATCCCCCTCTCCTCAGGTTTGGGGAGAAAGGATACAGCACCGTTTCAGAAAGACAGACATGGTACGACTCACAGTCCCCTGTGACACTTGAAACAATGAACTATCTAGATAACAAAAATCCTATTCTAATTTGAAGCAGATTAGAAAACGGTGTCGCGAAGTTTTAAGAAGTTACACAAAGAATCAATACTTGTTGGGGCCTTTTTGCAACAATCGGGTATAGCAGGGATATTTAAATCAAAAGTCACTTGAAGATTTATTACCCATTTTTACACTTACCAAATTGTTCTCTATTGCAGTCATCAGGGTTTTGACGAGACATTAGAACTTTAAAGTCCTGTAGACTTCGAAGAACGGAGAAATGATTTTATCAAGATCTTAAATGCAGTGTTTTTAATTCAAGGGAATCACCATCAGGATAATTCATTTTCATTCCTAAAAGTGTTAAACTGAGTGACGCTTTGAGGGTCACAAAAAAGTGCCTTCGCGATCCCCCTCCCCCCCTCCGGAAAAGGTCAGCAACTAGAGAGACTCAAGGGAGTTTTTGGTGGGCTCTAGCCACTATTAAAAGGTTGGTAGAACTTGGGACTTCAGAACATATCACAGGCAGAATCTCGGTCCTAGCAGCTCAATCCCAGCTTTGATAGACCAAAAGATCGCAGAGGTACTTTTCAAACATATTCATTTTCTATATTTGTTTGTTGATATTACTCGATGAAATAGCTACTCCACTGTTTTGCGCTTCATAAAGACTCTAAACTGCTGTATTCTCAAATGTTTTGAGGAATATGTGGACCGTTCAACATAGCTACAAGCTTTCTTACTTTGCAGGATGCATAATTATGTCATACATTCTACAGCACCATTGGCATTAATTTTCTCTGTTTCAATTTGCGTCTCTTTCTTTGAAAGCTCTGTATTGACACGTCGATAGTCCAGCCCACATCTATTTTAATCTCCCGTTTAATAGGTGTCTGAAGGCATCTACCATCCTATCTACAAGTTGATGGAGTGAGCCCTCAAAAAAAAGTTTGTTTTACATGTACGATTCAGTGGAGTATCTGGAAAATTATAAAATGCAAGAAAATGAAACATTTTCAGGTACACATTTCATTTGATTTCAAAACAGATTTGTAAACAATCATATCCATCCTATATACTATTGTTTTTGATCTTATAATTTTCATCTAAACAGACGTCCCTATCAAAATGTTGAGGAAAGCTGTGAATTATCATTTTTGTTTAACTACTGTGTAGGTGACGGTTTTATGGGGTTGGCAACCGGCCAATGGCCCGCGGCTCCGCAGATTTACTGGGCACCTCATTTCAATGCAAAGAAAAATTGAGTGTCTTACAAAATTGATCTGGTAATTTTTTTTTTTAAAAAAAGAAAATTATATCTATTGAGGGGATACAGCGCCTTCAGAAGCTGCGTTGCACGATCTCTTTTAAAATATATTGCAACCCATGATATCATAGGGCGCCGCAAAGTGGATTCGACTGTGACAAGAATCACCCTCCTTATAGTGCCTCCCAGCTAGTGACCCACTTACATCCTTTACGACACGCAAGACAACAGGGCGTATCCAAGAAAAATACACGCCAATGCTATCTTCTGACATTAAATTATACGACGAAAATAAGATTCTAAAATAAACGAAACAACAATATTCTCATAACTTGCAGAATCTGGTTTGGTTTGGCTTAGGAGTTATCAGATGCAATAACTGTTCAAAAGCTCACCGACGTTCAAGTTCGATTTTGCCTCTATAACACTTTGAGTTTGACTTGTCCTTCAACCACAAAGAGATGTTATCTTTCCGAGGCTATAGATTATAACAGGTTATTGAATCTGGTAAGATCCTTGGCATTAACCCAGCAAAGTCACTTTGCTACAATTGACTCGCTCAGTCATTCGCCTCTTCTTTTCCCTGCACATCCGTATAGATATATATTCATGTTTCTTTGTGTCCAGTATCTTTTCGGGCATATGTTGCAAAGTTGTACTTCATGACTGACATATGATCGTAACAACCTCGGAATTCTTTAAATTCTTACGTCATTATATTGTTGTATGTGGTTGCATCATTACATCGGCCCAGGTTTACGTAGCTCCAGAAACCGCCACTGATTATCGTTTCTGTTGCATCTGAAATATAGCATTTGGGTGGCTGGCAACTGTAAACTGTTCCTGAAAGCTGAAAGACTAATAATATCAGTGAATAGTAAGGATGCTCATTTTGACATACAACGTCATTTGACAATTCACATTTTTCCAATTGTACATCGATGAGATATTTATAGTGGTCCTGCTAAGATTTAGGGGAAGAAAGACTAGTTGATTAGCTGGTGAAAGATCGCGAGGAGAAAGGTGCTGCTTAACGACGATTCACCGTCAGTTTGATTATTGGCTACATGGTTTTTCATTCGGGGTTAAAGCAACCTGTGGACTGGCAAGACACAAATTCAGGGGTAAGGCTAGCTACTTTGA
This sequence comes from Carybdea cf. marsupialis auct. non (Linnaeus, 1758), assembly GCA_010016065.2. Taxonomy (NCBI): domain Eukaryota; kingdom Metazoa; phylum Cnidaria; class Cubozoa; order Carybdeida; family Carybdeidae; genus Carybdea; species Carybdea cf. marsupialis auct. non (Linnaeus, 1758). Next base: position 8,252 of record JAAAKL020003672.1, read on the forward strand.
AGGCATAATAAAAAAGAAAACAACACAATGTATCAGTGAAGATTTGGCTTAAGTTGTTTATTCTGGTTCCAAGGTGATCTTCATTATGCATACATCGAACAATATGTCTCAAAGATCTGTGAAAAGAGGAAACGCTCTTTTGCCTATGTTAGTAAGGTAGGGGGTCATAAATTAGTGATAATAAGTCATAATATACCATGCACTTATGATTTATAAAGAATGCAAGTAGAAAACCTTATATTCTATTCTTGCATTATTTTTAAAAGATTGACTTCCAGCCTTTCCTCGTGTACTAGATTAAAGGTGTGTTGGAAATTGTTATTCCTGTAAAAGTCATCTAATCATCTTCAATAATATAGAATCAATTTGGTCTTCCCCTGGGATGTGGTTCCGCGGTGAATTCGGCAATCGGGTCACCCCATAAACAATTTGCCAAAATATGGTCTGTAGTATCTATTGGCTTGATCGATCATAGTCTAGATAGATATTTTGACTCGAAACTGTTACTAGGAAACACAGTTTTGAGTGGATCCGATTGATATGTGTCAGAACGTAATGCCAAGTTAGTTAGTGATTTTAACCACTGTATCTATATTAATATGGTCATGTTTATAATTTATGGGTGTGCAATATAATAATACACATTTCAATTTAATTTAATGTTACTTGTTATAGGTAGGGATATTTTAGCCAAGAGTATAACTTGGAAGCTACACCAGGAAAATCTTTTCAATTTGATACTATATCATATATTAAAAATCGATACAACTGAAGAGCCTTCTTGGGGAGAGGGATGCCTTGCCGACTTAAATTAGGTTTGTAATACTTGGTCCTGCAAGTACAAGTTCCACAGAATTTCATTCCACTTAAAGCACTTTAAATAAAAACAGAGGAAACTGTAGATTCATCTGGGTTGTCGATATGAGGATCAAGCAAAGGCTCTCGGCCGTATTGTCCTCTCTATAAGAGAGCAGAGGTGGAAATAAGAATTCTTACCAACCTAGTGTTTAAGTCATCAATATCCCGAGATCAGATATCATGTTTCATATATTCAGTGTTACGGATGGGATGATAAATATTCATTATGGATTATTTTAATGGGTTGCATATCGTACTTCAACACTCTTGTTGTTAGTGCGGTCGACTCCGTGATACTCCTTGTTGTTGAGATCATTTTCTTGATCAATACCATAAACCAATGTGTCTGAATTTAAAGCTTTCCTGAGTTAGTTTACAAAATATTCGGCTTACAAGCGCAAAGTGCATTAAGGAAATGATTCTATTTTTGGTTTGATCAGTGATAGTGCTCATGTAATAATTGAGTGTTCATGATGGTATAGTCAAACCATTGAGAGGACTTGAAAAACGAAATGTCTTAGATGACCGATTAGAACACTGAATTTAAGAAAGAAAACCTTTGAATCATTGAAGAGATTCTTTTTGTTGGGATGTAATTTGCACCTTTAAAACTAAAATAATTTTGAATAATGACGGCTCTTTCTTACGATTACACAACCTTTTGCCTAAATTTACTTATCACCTATTTTTAAAACGCCTTCTCGTTTTATTAACAAAACCATGATTTATAATCCTGAGGGTTTTATACGATGAGCCTACCTGCTTATTTAAATTCAGATATTCTTGTTCTATATTATAGAATACCTTAGTACGAAATTATTTGCATGACTATCGTTACGCATCCTTATTCTTGGCCTTAAATTTCAGTTATTGTTTAGCAAGTAAATAGGGGCCTCGGTTCTAATAAGCTAGCCGAGAACAGACAGTTGGTCTTTTTTGAATTCCTTACTCTTGATAAGCAGTCGGTTAATTGATCAAAACTACCCTAAATAAAGAGAAAAAGTCAATAAAAGGGTAAATACATATTGCTATTGATTTTGACCAAATGGCTGAAAAGAAAGGATGTCATATTACACAAATTGATAAGCTCTAATCCAATCCTCGAGTGGTATAAAAGTGGTACGTGGTTTATGCAACTTGTCACGCCACTTTGGTGTCAAAGGTTTCATAAGTTTACACAGATCCATTACCAAGTGGCATCCCAATTAACACTTTTCACAACGGTCTGCAAGATCCCACCTGCCTTCAGGTTTTTCTTCAACTACCTCCCAAGAGTGCCACAAAATTCTTGCTAAAATCACAAATCGTGGGGTAAACCAATTGAAGAAAAAACTGCGTGTTATCCTTTGTCCTCTTATTTAGCAATTGTAAGAGTTCGTAGTTAAGCCTGTTGAAATTGAAGAATGAGGGGAACACATCTCTCAAAGCTTGGGCAGATTGGAGAATCGCTACAGACAAAGCCACAATTGGCTATGTTTATCCTGTTATTCCTTAGGCAACCTCTTAATTCAAGGAAATTTGTTGTTGGGATCACAACACTGCAATGAAGTTATGAGATTTATCACCAAAGCTATATATCTGGAATAGCAGGTACATAGAGAGCAGTGTTTGTCATAGCACCTGAACATTTTCATTTTTATTGTAATCTTTGCAGACATGTTTTTGGTGGCTATAATAATTTGAACAAAATTCAAAGTAAGTTTTGTGCTACTTAGTAAAAACATCTCACTTGATAAGCGATTGTCTCACAACAACTTGACATGTGAGTCATAAAATGAAACAGTTTGTGTTGTCTTATAAGTTGGTAAAGGGCTTCGATTTGAGAAAACTGGTTTTGTTACATGTATTCCTAGGACTACAAAACAGGTCAATTGATTGTAGCCAAATATCTTTTTACCACTTTTACAATTCTAACCTAGTTATGAATTTTTGGACTAAGTGACTATTTATTATAGACAGATTTTAATACAGGAAAAATCTCCAGATCTCTTTAGTTTTGAAAACTGCTGCTTATTTCAAGACCTTTCATGACTGCTGATTGACCGAAATTGAAATTCCTTATGACATACAGCTTAAAAATCTACTATGAGTTGATTGAACGAAGATAAATAATCCTCTTTCCTATAGAGGGTAAAATAGTTACATCCCCGAGGTTCCTGTGACCCAATACTTATCCTTAAATGCCATAATGATCAATTCACCGGATTCGATAAGAAATAAAAAACATTAATATAGGCGATTATCGAATCAAGACTTGGACTACTTCATTGCAAAAGTAATTCGTTTCACTGGATGAATCGTTAATAGCCAAGAATCGTTGAATAAGTTGATGCAGCACCTCACTTGAACAAAGCTTCTACAATAACATCATTGTACTTTTTTCATCTTCTTCACAAGCAAGTCTGCTTTGAATGGGTGTGCCTACCCCTGCGTGGTGGTCTTACTCTGGTAAGGAGCGATCCTCTTCATTGTACAAAATGTGTGTGCATTTTTTTTTGATTTATCAATTACTATATCTTCAACATAGAGAGAAAGTAAAAGAATAACTACCGTAGCGTTTAAAAGACTTTTTTTTACTAGAGCACGACCTTGGGCTGCAACATGGTTAGCAGTCACCCTTTCATGCGTTGGTGGAGTCTGTTCTCTTGGCTTTTTTAAATCGAGCAACAGTAGAGTATAAACAGAAGAAACCATCAAAGTCTGGGAAAGTACCATAAACATAGAGGGAAAGCTAAAGAATAACTACCGTAACTTCTAAAAGACTCTTTTTTACTAGAGCACGACCTTGGGCTACAACATGGTTAGCAGTCGCCCTTTCATGCGTTGGCGGAGTCTGTTCTGTTGGGTTTTTGAGTCAAGCAACAGTAGAGTATATCTATTTTTGATGCAATTTGCACGGTGAGACAGCTACAAGAGACGTGTAAGGGGTATTTAGCACTGTGAACAAGGAGACACTCGTGTAACTGATCGAAAAGTTTGGATGGCCTTACTGTTCCATTCATAAGATGATATTATTTCTTGACGGCAAGAGCCAAAGTTCTCTCCCAACCACCACTTAAGAGTAAACCGCTAATTGACATATCTTGATGAAAGAAACTGCCCTTAAAACAGCAGCGTGCTTCCTTTACGTAGGTAGTACTGTAACAAATAAAAAGTTGTCAGAAATAAAATGCCGCTATGCTCAAGCGTCTTTGAACAAACCAAACTGAAAACAAAATCAATGTGTTCAACATCGTCCTTTTTATCTCTGCTGTACTCAAGGGAAACGATATCAAGAAAACTGACTAGGACCAGATAAGGCACTATCTTATCATCAAATATTCAAATATAGTAGAAAGGCCAAGTAGCAGGTTGTAAATGTGCTGAAAAATGCTGAAAGTTGTCACTTTGACAGCATCAGCACATAGACTATCCACCAAACGGAGAAGGATGTCAGACTGTCGACTATTAAAAACTGTGTTTTATGGAGAAGTGCAAAAAATATGTGGCAAAAATGTCTATAAATTTCTTATAGATAAGTCCTTAATATTTACATGAAGAAAAGTGGCGTGGATGAATGTATTTGACAGGGCGGGATGGCGAGAGCCTGCTAAATGGTAAAGAATAAACTGAAAAGTTTTGTCTAACTACATACAACAGCCCATGAGACGTGAGGAAGCATCCGGTCAAGAGATACATCACTCACCTCTGTTCAAACTGCGGCTTGCTCTGTCTGTCCAAAACCTGTTCAACAGTATAGAAGTCGGCACTTGTCCCCTAAAAGAAAAAACCTGAAATAACATGAAAACAAATATCTGATAGAATGTAACAAAAGATACTCTCCGCATCGCAAGTCATCATCTGAACGATGGACGACCGAAGAAGAAGATATGATATTGATGTTTGTCTTTACATTAAAGTGTGAAGCGTACTAATGCAGCTTTCTAACCATGTCATTAAGACTTACCGCAATTGTCATGGGACTGCCTTAATTTGACTTGAGTAGGCAACAGAACTATTTAATCTGGATTCTTCTAGAAACTTCTTTAGCTTTCCAGAATATTCTGTAATCTTCCAGAACATTCTTTCACCTTCTAGAGCATTCTAGAATGTTCTGACTGGTTCTGTAGGATTCTAGAACCTTGCAGAAGTTTCTATAGAACACACTAGAAATTTCCGGAATGTTCTAGAGTACTCTTTTACTTTCTAAGGATTTCTGTATAAACAAGACGGATTATATGTAAGGCAGGAAAGTAGGCATTTAGGCAACTTTCATCTAAGCAAGGAACACAAACTGTAAATAGAGTAATTGATGATCTGTTAATAGATTATTCGACATTGAGCAACCTTTCATCTCTCTGAAATACAAAAGCAATCAATTGATATAAATTGCAATAATTGGTTGGGAAAAAAACTGAACGTTTATCGATTGATAGATTAATTGATGACTAACAATTAATAGCAAGCGTTTTCCACTCGACACACATGTAAATAGATGATAAAGGTTATGGAAAGTTAGGTAGTTTATTGTTACTTTCCCCTCAAATTATAATTATACATTTTGTGTGATATATCTATATATGTAAGCGCATGAGCGAATGGAAGCATAAGTAATGCATTTCTAGGGCCTAAGGTGCCAGAGTCAAAGCAAATAAAAGTATCATGTCATGTTCATAAACAATATCTTTATTTAAGATTGTAAGAATTGTAAAGCCATATGAAGAACAGTAACGACTTAAGGATTGAAAAACTGTTTTTATAAATAGGGGAAAGCAGACGAGGAAAACCAAAGATACATCAATATGGATAAGATTGTTGAGGCCATCTTCCTCTAATAGCATAGACTGCTGAACGACAGAGAATGAGCATTGTAAACGTATTGAATCACGCATTAATTAGTGGAGGTGGTGTTAATAACCAATGGAAATGAACAGATTATCAAATCTCATAAATCCAAATTTATCTAATATCTGTGTTTGATATTTACAAGAAAGTTGGAATTTGTGCAACGTCGGGGGAGCACGCTCCTCCTCTTCTCCTGCTCTGCCGCCACTGTTTTCTTTGAAAGTTTTAATTGTTACTGAAAAATATGCGTGTGCTATTTGTAGTACGAAAAGAGCATGCATATGCATTTAAAGGATAATAGACCACATCAGGCCACCTCATGTTATTGTCTGTGACCAGAGAAAATCTACCTAGTCTGCATTTTCAGTTGTTTCAAATGATGTGATCACTAATTTACTGCTGTAACTTTCTACATAACTTACAAAGTTGTAAATAGGAAGATTATAATTGAAAATGGAGTTGAAGTATAACAGATTCACCCCACATTAGGGCGTGAAGAACAAGGTTAGTGTGTTTGCTTACTTTCACAGTCAGACATTGCAATGGGCCTAGGTTCTGCATCGATCTCATGCTCGTTACAGTGCAGCTGGCGTCGTAACAACAGCAACAATAAAAATGTTCAACGTCCATTGTCTACTGAGTTATCAGCAAGAATATTGAGAAGCAGCAAATTTGAGGTTTCTATCAATAAAGAAGCGATTAAATCAAGCAACCTTTGTTTCATTATGGAAGATAAAAAGGTTTCTTAAGAGCAATATTTGATAGGGCATTGTGACAAGGAACTGCAAAATATTTTGATTCTACATAAGGAATAAAAATGAAAATGTAGTTTATGTTATGGAATACATACCTCGGTTAATGAAAAAAAGTAAAAATTTAATCGAATTGAACATACGTTACACCACTTTTGTAAGAAGGGATAAGTGAAATGCAATATGCAGCCCTAGTATTATTAGTTATTGGTTTACTTTTGGTCACTCTATCTTGGTCTTGTAATCCAAAGCGATCTCTTTCTACTGCTTGAAGATTAGAAACGTAGATAAACGCAACAATAGAAGAGGAAACCGACACGTGAAGTAGTTCTCTTTGCATGAGTATAAATCGTATACCCCCCAAAGCACACATCACAAGATTATGGCGAAATTTAGGGACCTCGAAGCTATGGAGAGGGGGGGTGGGGTTAAACAAAAGCTTATGATTATAAGCAATCAAAACTTTTGTGGCTAGGGTTCTGTTGAATATCTGAGGATACCTTTAGTTGTTATGGATTGTGGATACATCATTATTTCTTTAAAAGAAGTTCCATTGCTTTTGGGGAAAATGATCTCCATTGTTGATGATCGCCTTTTTTCTGATTTAAATAGAGTTGAAAAAAATCGAAACATCAAAATTGGGATGATGGATATTTTGAATTATAATTTGTGTTATCTAATAAGCAGGAGGCGCCTATCAAGTTATAGATTTCTCTATTTTTCGGTCCCTATTAGACTCCTGTTAATAAATCTATCAGGTTAATAAAATATGAATGACTTGCTTCATTTACTTGAATACAACTGATTCTTCAAAAGGGCAAAAGTATAATTGTACAAAAGCTAACTTGTTTTCAAATTTTTAATTTAAAGGATAACTACCAGTTAATAGATTGGTTTGTTACTGGTTTTACCCTTTTTATTACTCAGGCTTATCTGACTCTTTATTTAAAGATTTTACACCCGTCTAATTGAACCTTCCTCTTTATCAGGTAACTATTAGTGACAATTTTTATCGCGCAGAGTTGCCAACGGAGCTACAATAGCAGAATGGGGACTATTCTTCTTTGACGATTTTTACTTTTTACTATGTTGATTTATTAGTTCTCGTATATATTAGCTTACCTCTGGCATCTAACAATTGTAAAACGTAACATAACCCTCGATTTAGGAGTCGGATTTGTAGTCTTGGTTATCGTAAGTCATTATGGTCAAGTGTTGCAAGTCAATCAGATGAATCTGATAACCTATAAAATACACATATCCCTGATGTATCCATTTTTGCAGTAAAAACCTGTGACAATCTTTAACATTATACCTATTTGGTAACACACTAAAATATGTGCGAAGGAAGCCGAGTGTTTTGGTAGGTTATTCATGTTCCAAGGGTTATAACATTTAGAGGCACAAGCCCCGGTCTCAATGTAATATCTTGGAGCAAGGTATAAACACTGATCCCCAAAACAGACTGGATCGAGCTTCCTATTGTTTCCAACTACGAAAAAGTGTAGTCGCGAGTACTGGCCCCCATTAGTTAAAATAGCGCGGGAAAGTCCGCCATGTTGCGTCATATTTTTTATAAGCTTTGTGTGATGGCGACTGAAATGGCGTCCAACGACTGACCTCACGTTGAAACGGAAGATGCTCGATCCAGTGTTTTTTAGAGATCAGTGGGTATAAATTATACTCTACTTCACCGTAACAAGGTGTGAAAATGAGGCGTAGTTATGATGATAAAAAATACATATAAGACGTTTTTAGGAGCCATGTATCTACTCTCCACAGTGAGTGAACCAGAAAGACGTCACTTACAGCAGGTCTAGCCTGCACAGTAAATGTAGGTTATAAAGTACCGTTGAATACGTCTTTTTTAAAAAGGGCTCTGAAGAAATGCAGTATACTTTTCTTTACTTTCAAATGCCTTGATAGAAAATTGTCCTTCATCTTTCCGCTTCTACTGTCGCATCGCCAAATTAGATAGAACACGTTAGTTTAGAGAGGTACAATCCTGCTTATAATTACGTGAAAAGGTACTTATTAAAAAGAATTATTTTTTAATAATCAATTCCTTAGCGTGGACTAGAATAAAAGAAGGTGCAAATGGATGATACTACTGAACTTTACACGGCGAGAGGAACTTATAACAAAGTAACAAATCAAAAAAAAAGTTTTTTGGACCTTTCGAGAAGGCAAATAGAATGCAACATTCCAACAAAAAGGGCGTGGCTCTATATCCCCCCAGTTTTATAATTACGACATTGTTTATAAACATCTGAGATAATCATAATAATAAACTTTATCAAGCAATATGCGCCTTCGAGATAATGAAATGAACCATAGTACGTGCCATACAGTCTTGTAACTTTTAAGCTAAGCCCACCACAACATTTTATTATCCCTCCAAAGCACTGTAACCAATTGTGCTTTGAAAGCTCAAAATACTGATACATTTCGGGAACAATAACTCTGCTCTACTGCAGACCGTCATATTGCTCTAGGAACGTATTTATAGTTAATGTTTACATCAAATACCTACTCTCATTACTCAATACTAAAATTAAATTGGACGTTGTTCTCAACGCTATGAACGAATTCCCATAACATATCTTTAAGCATTCAGAATAGTTTTTGTGTCATAATACCTGGAATTTATACCGTATTTAATAATCAAATGGGTAAAACTCTCAGAACGCATAATAGGCAGGTTGCACTAGCTTTCATCATTTCAACAACATTAGACCATAACAATAGACACCGGTAGTACTTTGTCAAAATTCATTCATTCAAGTTTATCAAAGAAATAAATTTGAGTTTCCAATTTACTCCTGATATATTTGTTGACTTCTGCAAATTCCAACTTTTCCTATCCTACCAATATTTTGCCGATATGTAGATAACACATTGGCCGTCTTTAGAAATGAGCCTGTGTGTGATAAATTTCTTACAAAACTTTAAAGCATTAAATGTCACTTTTGAAAAGAAGAAAAACAACTTTTTACTGTTCCATGATGTTTTGGTGGAGACTACGTTACTAAGTTCGTGACCAGTGTGTATAGAAAACCCACATTTTCTTGTCAATACATTTCTTGGACTTCTTTCAGCCCAAAGACACGAAGTTGAACCTTATAAAATCTTGGCTCTACATGCACTAATGATCGGTTGCTAAAAGAAATTTAAGCCCCAAATCGATTCATTAAAACAACTTATTCGGTCTGAAGGACATCCTGAAGATGTCGTTGACTTCAACATTAAGACAAAATTATTTCAGTTTTTCAATGCCAAACCTTTGGATGTAAGAAATGTCCCGTATATTGAAGCCTACGTTGGCTTGTTAACGTTTCTCTTCGATTCAAAAATCAGATTAAAAAATGCCGTAGAGGAATGTTTCGACGTAGTTTATGCCAGTAAGAAACCATTCTCAACTAATCAAAAAGACCTCTGAATTTCACAAATTGCAGCACTTTTGTAACTCGTTTACTTGCCGGTGTGACCCTTACTATGTCGGCCGCACCACTTTGAAATTGCTTGATTAGACTAAGAAGCGTTTTCCTTTTTGTATTTGCAAAGCTCCCACAAGGAAACAACCACCTCGAGTTTCAAATACTCAAAAAGCTACCAAGCAATGTACATAACGCAGCACCTGCTCGAAAAGCCAGACTGTCGTAAAATGTATTCCGATGACCACCTCCGTATCATAAGTAAGGCTAGGTCTACCTTTTGCTTTGCCATCCTGGAATCAGTCCACATAAAAGCAAGAAAATCGTTGCTTTGTGAACAGACCAATAATGAGGTGGAGGCTCACCGCGAACAAACGAAGTACGGACTCCTTAACGTTTGGTATTTAACTAGAAATAGCTTTTGATTTCTAATTTGTTTTCGATTCCGAATTCGCTTTTCTGAATTTGGTGTTATTTCTATCATCAAGTGAATTATGTCTGTTTGCTCTTGAAATTCATTCGATTCAATTGCAATCGCTCACCAGCAGGATTATTTCGAAGCGAAAAAAATTTCAAGTGATTAGAAATAAAAAACATCAGCATAAATATTATATGTAAAGTATGTAAAATGGAATAGGACTTTGATTACAAGAAAATGCAGAGAAAAATCAAACACTCAGGTGACATGAAATTCCCACCAGTCCAAAGAAACAGGCAGACGCAAATTGGATTCACGTTTGACACTAATGGAAAACGAGATCCCCCGTCGCATCCCACAGTCGTGACATGTCCGGATGCGTCTACAATGTTGGCCAGGCGATTTTTTCATGAGAACTGTACTTTGTAAAGTTCACAGCAAAGATTTTTATACTGCTGACGACATAATCAAAATTGCATCCAATTTTCAGTAGTTCCAATGTCAGTATGTACAATGCATAATTCTGAAATTTCGTAGATGAGTGGCTGTAAAACACCTAGCAATGTATGATATCAATAGTATAAATTTACGCTATTAAATGCTAGCTTTGCTATATAAATGTTAAAAGAAATCTATCTACGTCGGAGAGTAGACGTCAAACTGGACCGGAAGGATAAAATGGTAATGCCGTGACTTAAAAATGATATTTGTAGAACTATTCATGGTTTTACTAGTGGCAAGGATTGTATATTTATGCTTGGTTTGTCAATTCTGTCAATTGTGCCAAGGGTCAATCGAGTTTGGTGTCGTTCTCAGCTGCCAAATTTCTATAACAGAGCATCAAACAATAAAGTATCTTTTAATTTTAGAAGTTTAATCGTAGAAAGTGAGAAATTTACATTTCTTTTCGCGGCAGTTTAGATGTGATACCTTCAGCTTTGTGCCCGATATTCGTAATAACTGAAACTTGTGTGATGTATGTTACAGGCCTCGTAAGTTAAATTTTTAATGTTTCTTTAGCATTCTGTACAATAAGTAGAGTATCCATCATAGAACTAAAGGATAATGCAGATGAAAAGATTAAAAGTTGCAGAAGGCGGTTATTTTTCAACTAGTAGATATTCAAGAGCTTTCAATTTAGCAACGTATGACACTATCTAAAGAGAACTGAAGTCCTTGGGCTTTAAAACGAGGTGTATGGTCTGATAATGTTCTAGGGATGTAAGATGAATAATAACATCCATTATAAATTCATGCATGTATTCTCAATTGTGCTAGACAAATACCTGTTTACATCATGAACGTTACGGTACTTCATGTTCAATCTTAATAAGACTCTAAATATTTGGTATATTTTGTGTACAGTCAATACAATCTATCAGAATCTAAGCCTTTCAGTTCTTTGAAACGTTTAGTGAGTGAAGCTCGACTCATAAACGCGGTCCGATTAAGTTATGTTTCATAATTTTTCGGGCAAAAACAAGTTCAAAGAAATTGGTCCTTACGCCTATTCTTCTTCATAATATAAATCTTCTTCTTTGACAAATTAGGAATCCAGTGTTCAGATAAGAGATGAAAGACGGAATGTGTGGAAGCATCATTTTGGATCGAATATGAAAATATGGCATGCGACATTGAAGATGCAAGGTATGACTGTACTTAGCAATATACCAAACAAAATGCTTTTTCCATGACTTTAAGGTTGGGTGGCGCTCAAATATCTAGAGAAGGCTTCGCAGAAATGAGTTTCATAAGACGATGCTGATAGATTACGTTGTAGTATATACAGAGTTGATACTAAATATGCAGGTTTAGTTATGATATATCACTGACTCTGGTCGAAGAATACATATGTGTGTTAGGTCTAACAACTAACACTTTTCTTTTACTTACGGTGCAATGACTAACGAAAGTGCAAAAAGGCATCTTTTCCTCCCCCGTCACAACAATATCTGTCACTTAACTGAATGCCTTGATCCGAGTTGCATCTTTGTGATAAAAAGTTAGGAAAACGGTTAACTAAAGGGTAAGCACTGTCCAACATTTCTCTGTGCAAGTTTCCAAATAGTCGATGTTTTCTGCCACGGTAGTTTGTCACAAATGCTTAGCACAATATTTTTTATCACAAATGTTTATGAGTAATGTTTGTCACAAATGTTTGTGCAATACCGCGAGAAGCGGACTTTCATTGGATGCTTTTCATTGACGTCATCACAATTGTGAATTTCGAACAGGCAGCGATTTTGGAAGTACTCAATCGAAAAATACTTGTGTTTCATTGTGAGTTATTATGGTTCCTCGTAAGAGTCTGTAAGTCTCACGACGTTTAAAGTCAGTTTATAAACGAATTTGCTTCAGAGTGCTGATCATAAGTATGGAGATAATATGTGGCGGAAGTAGGAACATTAGAGCCTAGGCAAAATGGAGTTATTAAGCACAAAATCTCTGCACGAAAATATTGTTTCTCTTTCCAATGAAAACACCGATGATTGATACCTCAATATATTAATAGATATAATCTTTACACCGATACTTTATCCAACGGGAGACTCGAGCAGTTATTAGGGCTTTAAAGTTTAAAACTGAAGTAACAATGGAGAAGCTAAGAAGGTAACTATAGAAAATAACAACGAATTTTCGACAAGAGCGAGCGTTTACTAGCCAGTTGTGGGTTTTTTATTACCATCGTTAAGCATCTGCTAATTTCAGTATGATGCATTCGTGCAAGCTTTTAATGACACGATTTTGTATAATAGCATCAGAACTATTGTAAGAGCATTTTAAACTTCGTAATCCTTTTTAATTGGCTATTTCGATCTTGCACTTTCCAGTGGGACCTCTGCTCAGTAAGATGTTTTGCTTTGGTATATGACGAGTTTTTTGTTAAACCAAACGCTTCAGAAACCAGTAATCTTAGCTTCAGTCACAATTGGAATTGTAATCAGTTTTGAGCAATGGTTATAATAGTGGGGATCACACTCAAGAAAACTCGTTAGTCTTCTTAAATCAGCTAAGAATCCGTTCTGAGATGTGGGTTGACGCTTATTAAGTACTGGCCAAAGTATTCAGCATTGCTAAGATGAAAAGGATAATGTGTTTATATGGTAAGGTATTACGCATGTGTCCACGTAAGTGAACTTTCGTTGCAATTTGCAAAGAGAAGTGGCCTAAGTCTGTTAAACCACGATGTACATTTTAGATGCAATTTATTTCTTCTGAACGCGCATAGTAAAACTTTTCAATTGATCTCTAATATTTGTTTTGCCCCTATATACCCCACAATTTATCGGGGTAATCAGTGATTTGTTTTTCACATTTTTGCGTAGGACTCTATCTTTTGGCGGAAGTGGTCATTTCATATTTTAAAATGTAAGCAGGTTTTTATCTTGTTTAACATTTTAAACAATCTTTTAAGGTCAGTTTTGTTAAATACGTTTTTGCGTAGGAGTCTTCCTTTCCGTAGCCGAAATGGTGGTTATTTCATATTTTCAGAATGTAATAAGCATTTATTTTCTTTAAAGCTTTGAAGCTACCTTTGAGTTCCGTTCTAACTTCATCAGCACCACAACTTTGGCATGTGCTGATCACCTTAAGACTTTAAACATTTTGCGGTAGGAGGCCTCCTTTTGACCCAGTATAGAATTTTCAGAATTTTTGGTACCAAATAAACCTCAACTTTTTGTTGCGGCATTGTAAATTGAGCCCCTCTGAAACCTTTCCAGGGAAATAAAAAAATTTAATAGCAATTTGGGAGCAGATTGGCTAAAGCGCTAGACCGTGCATAGAGATCCTTCATTTGAAGAAAACATGAACATGAGCAACTGTAGCTTTGCCCTACGAGGGCAACTTTGTTAGTAGTTCCAGGTCCCGTTACTAGAAGTGGTTAGAGCAGTATCTTTACAAGAGAACAAGGTCAACGCTTGGAACGTAAATTTGCAGGAAAATGTAAAAGACCAAAGTATAAAAATATAAGAAAAAAGGTTAAAATGCTTCTAAGAGACGGAGCCTA
>JAAAKL020003673.1:0-21006 GCA_010016065.2 Carybdea cf. marsupialis auct. non (Linnaeus, 1758)
TGTTTATACAGAAATCCTTAGAAAGTAAAAGAATATTCTAGAACATTCCGGAAATTTCTAGTGTGTTCTATAGAAACATCTGGAAGGTTCTAGAATCCTATAGAATCTGACAGAGCATTCTAGAATGTTCTGGAAGGTTATAGAATGTTCTGGAAGATTACAGAATGTTCTGGAGAACTAAAGAATTTTCTAGAAGAATCCAGATTAAATAGTGCTGTTGCCTAGACAAGTCAAATTAAGACAGTCCCATGAGACGGAGAATGTGCCACGAACAGTTTCATGGAGCATGTGTTTAATCGATTTTGTCTAGCGATTGTTCAAATGGGCTCGACAAGAGGCACAACAATACACTTGTAGAGCTGACCCTCTCGGTAAATTCGAACATGTTTAAATCTCACTCGACTTTACTATATAAGGCTCGACAACACTCGACTTCACTCTAAAAAGTGACCAAACGTGTCCTACTTTCAACTCGACAAAATCGACTCTAATTGGGCAAAATTACACTCTGTCGAGGGCATTGGCAGCAACCACCAGCACCATGACCGTTAAACCTTGATATCTAACTTTATCACGACTCATTGCTGCTGACTGCAATGACCACCGACGATCCCAAAATATTTTCGTCTTACTTGCAGCAGAGATTATTTTGTTCTTAATCTCTGCTTGCAGTAAAGTCAGGTTTTACGACGTACCTAGAAACAAATTTTTTTGGTCACCACTGGAATAATTTTTGTACAGAATGAAAAATGACAAAGTTATGACTCTTCGTGGAATCCAATCCTTATCCCCTAGAGTGGGAGACGAGTAAACTACGTATTGAATCAATGAGTGTAGCGTTTTGATCATATTGTGTTAGACTACCTTGCTTACCCATAGAATCTATTGTTGCTGCAGGTTATAGAGAAAGTTATCCTTTTGTTCTCGTAAAAATTGCACGAAAGAAACTTTCAAAGATAACCTCCCATAATATCGAAGCAGGAAAATTGAGAGAGCAACACCCTGTTGGCTCGAACTTGGAGAGCGCAGTTGCACTTCCTACAACCCACTTCTCGTCATTCCTAGAATAAGAGAATGTATCGTCGACACGTAGATGTATTTTTCCCAGTACTAAAGTAAGTAGAATTATGAAACCTACTCCATTTGACTTCAAAATTGACAACTGTCATCAATTTTTTTCGTGGATTACGATCTTTTTTACACTACCGTGTAAGTGACCGGCGGGTTCTCACGCAAGGTCTATGAAAGCCTCGTTGTAGTAAATCTGAATTTTACGCCTGTGAGCGATTCCATTTACAACAAGTGAAATTTATGAATAAATCTCTCTCCTATACCTTATAGGAATAGGTTGAAACTCTTGGTCTGCATTTTGCCATGTATCCATGCCGTAAGAATGCTGCCGGAATAGTAGCGAGACCGCCACGTTGGAAGAAATAGCTGCGATGCAGCCGCTATGGAGATACCCATGGACTAAGGAGGCAGGAAGCAAGGTTCCAATCTCTCAATTCTCTCCATGCGCATGATCAAACTTTAATAATTCACTTGATTTTGTTCCCTTGCTGATAAGGGATCCTCTAGACAAGCGTATGATAGGCGAGTGTTGTCAACTAACGGTCTGAATTAAGCATGTGGCACAACTGCTTCGTTGGAAACACGCCTGTAGCTGGTGGTGAATGTTAGAAACAGTAGGCTACCTGATGACATATCATGTTACTTGAAACAATGTAGAGTCACGTTTATCTTGTGAGCTAGTGACATATGCATATTCTTCACGCTTAGTATAGATGATTCTCAAGACCCTTTGTTGATGAAGTATTCTCGTGGTTATGAAATAAAATACTAAACTTGAAAGGGGAAGAAAGGATAGGATAGGATGCATTAGGCACAATCTTTCCAAGCTCTGATGTAGGCCAATTGATAGCTTGTCGTTCTCTTAAGGTGGAAACTTCGAGTACTTCTTCTTGATCCTTGATATACATTAGCATGTCATGGTATGTAGTTCTATCCCTTCAAAGCTTGACGTGATAGGGAAGTTCTTTTATCCATTTACTGAACTCGGCACCGAAAGCATTGTTTCGACTCCATGTGACACGTGGCTGATGGGCAGAATCCTATCCAATATGTACATCTTTTGGTGCTACAGACACCGCGCACATAATGGTCGGGCCTCATAATGAAATGTTATGTTGTGATCCTATAGTCACATGTCATAGGATGACAAAGATCGTTGACTGGATTATTGCTCCGTGAAACAAGACTGTAAACCGCTTTCTTCGTGGTTAGCTGTACAGAGGGAATCAAATATTCGATCTAGATGTGCAGACAGCCCATCAGCTCCTTGCAAGATGCGGGTACGCTTCTGCGGAGCGCTGTGTAAGCTGCTTCAGAAACAAACCTACTCATTCCTCTCGAGTCGATCTGGTATCGTCTTCTGTATCGCTGGAACTATACTTTTCCTTGTATCGTTGCTTCAGTTTGGTGAAGTTGCACTCGAATGGAGCATGGAGAAATATAATGTCCGTCTGAACTCGCCATTTGATAGTATCGGTGGCAGTTTTTTCAAAGGTAAGGTATGTTTGGATGAACCAATCGACATCGTTTACACTTGGGTGAACGGAAGTGACCCATCTCTGATCCAGGAGTTAAAAAGTGTCAGGGAGGAATGGAAAGACGCATATAAAAAGCGACTGAAAGCCCAGTCCCCGACAAAGGCGAAACATCTAGTAAAAGATACTTTAAAGAAACAGCAAGAGAAACCCCGTGACTTCAATCGCTGGAAGGGGATGTGGAGTTGCCCTTTGCCCAATTGTGCCCCCTTTCCAGCAATAGCGATTTCCAATTCCTCTTTTAGTTATCTACAGTCAATTGAATCGAAATTTAGTCGAAAGAATATCATTAAATACCCGTCAAACGATCCATCAACGGTTATTGTTGGCTTTACAACCTTGAAGGAGGCAAAGTTAGTAATCACAAACACATTACAATTTTGTGGGGCAGGCTGTCCAAATATTAGTATAGTTTTTATAACTAGCGCCCTAAAGAAGGGACAGAAAAGACTTGGGAGATATGGACTATTGCATGATGTCAATATAACAGTAGAAGAGGATGAAATTATAAATGCATTCAAGCTTCATTCAATCAATGTTGTATCTGCTTCAGTTCATGAAGCCACCAATAATAGTAATACAGCTGTCTTGCAGTTTCAGAATGAGGGTTATTTTAGAAAAGCTACGTTTGTGCCAAGAATAAATCTGATGATCAGAAGGGAACATAAAAGAGTTTTTTCTAGTGGCCTTGTTTGGCAACCAATCAGTTACCTTGAAGAAGCAGGGGTGTCGGAATTTGAAGATATATCCTCAAGTAGATTTGCTGATAATGAGGAACTTAGATACTCCTTGAGGTCAGTAGAAAAATTTGCTCCTTGGGTTCGAAAGATATTTATTGTCACAAATGGACAAATTCCATCCTGGTTGAATTTAGAAAACAGGAGAATTAAGGTAGTAACTCACAAAGAGATTTTCCAAAATATTTCACACCTCCCTACATTTTCTTCGCCAGCTATTGAAAGTCACATTCATCGTATAAAGGGATTGTCAACACAATTTATTTACATGAATGATGATGTGTTTTTTGGTAGACCAGTATGGCCAGATGACTTTCACACAATCGGTCGTGGTCAGAAAGTATATTTGACATGGCCAGTTCCAAACTGTAATGAGGGTTGCCCAGCATCATGGATCAGTGACAAATATTGTGATAAAGCATGCAATGTCTCTGAATGTGATTATGATGGTGGGGACTGCATTAATCCTCAGGTACTTAGATGGCAGTCACAGACCTTACAAAGTCTTGCCAGTGTATCCACTGAGTTTTGTAATAGTGCATGTGCACATACATGGATAGGCGATCGTTATTGTGATGCACACTGCAATGTTGAGGATTGTGGTTATGATGCAGGTGATTGTGGTTTGGAAAAACTAAGAACAATTCCTTCCCACATGGTAACTTTGGATACAAAAGAAGCATACTTTAATGATGGAGTAAATTCATTTTATCTGAATTTTACAAATATATTTCAAAGGGGTAGCTTATCTGAGGGTGATTTTGGTGATCACTTCATCATGAGATCTGCAGTATATTCGAGAGCTTACAAAATTTTATCAGTTACTTTATTTGCAAATCACTCAAGACAAGCCATTCCTTTTAGGTTAAAAGGTTTTCTTGGTAAAAATCAAACTGAAAAGGTACAACTATTTTTTAACATCTCGGTGTGCACTGTAGGAAAAAATAAAAAGTTGCAAGATACTACTGGGGCCGGAACACTGGCTAGTGAAGTACAAACAGAACTTCCATCACCATACCCAAGGTTTATTTATAACAGCAGTCTGCATCCAAACCATTTAAAGGAAAAACCTATATACAAACACACAGATAAGTATAGAGACATGAACATATCATTACCTGATCATGTCAAACAGAAACTGGAAATTATAAAGAAGGAATTTTTAAATGGAGATATTACTGAAAAAGGGTATAATCTGTCGAAAGCCATGGTAGTGCAGGATTATCTGATGGATATAGAAAGAGAAAGAAAAGTTAACCAGGTACACATTGATTAACATTTCTTGCCTTCTGTTTCACTTGCTGATCAATATGTTTTTAGGAATCTGTTGTTGAGGGCCTGTATATACTTTTTTACAACCAATCATTGATTGATATAAATAAGTATGTAAGAGTGTGGCATTGTAAGGGTATGTAGACAGACAAGCTTGCAAATAGTTGTGTCAATCCAGGTATATTGACATTTGTATTATCCAGTACATCTGAATGAATAACCACGATATATTCTATTAAGAGAAAGTTAACTGGTTTATCGTTGCCTTCATGGATGACTAATGAAAGTCACATCTTGAAGTGAAACTTCTAAGTAGCTGATAAATATTCAATGCACAGGGCTGACAGTTGCCATTTCAATGTTTTGGTTATAAGGAACTCCACTACCTACTTGTAAGCAGTTTGTCAGTCCACAGAAAATGCCAAAAGTTAGAACTTAAAGTGAACAAATTTTATTTTGAGTATATAAGTGCATCTTAAACATATGCAGCAGTTGACAGCTGTTGTTGATAGGCCAAAATTACCCTTTACCCCCCTTAGTCTGCAATATGTGTGCACCCTTTTGTAAGGTGGAGATTTGTTCAACAGTTAGGTAAAGTTGATGGAAAATGCCTGTGCTGCAATCCATATAGTGCCCTATTGCCTAAGAGGTCTTCACTATGTTACTACACTACAAATGTTTTAAATGCCAACTGATTAACAAATATGAACTTCATATTTATATGTAGATTTTCCAAATGTGTTTAGTACAAGAGTCTAAAGATGCAAGACGTTTTAAAATAGAAACAAAATTTGGGATATTACTGTTTGATATCTATATCCAGTGCAAGAACTTTCTTATCATCTCTTTACTGTTTAGGTAAATCTTGGAAGGAAATTATTGGCCGTTGAGAAAATACAGAACTCAGAAGAAGATAATAATAATGAGCTGCATTCAAATACAATTGATACCATTCCAAAGAGGAAGCTGATAAAAATAATTGCTGCACCAATTAAATGCTCAGGGCATAATATTAAAAATTGTAAAAGAAACAAAAATCACAAATCATTTGGAGTTCTGACAGCTAAGATTTATGCTTGGAAGAGGAGATACGGGGATTGGGACCCAATAAGGTACCCACAGCAAACTAGTTTCTTACCATGGGAAAAACACAATAGTTTTCAGGATGTTTCTGAAATGGTTGAACATCAAAAGATGTTGGAGAGATATCAGACATTGACTTTTAAGAAGCGAAAGCTCTTAGACACCTTTGCAGACTCTCTTTTACATGTTTCCAAGATTTACAACAGAGCCTTTGGGTACAAAGCCCGAAAGGTGCCAGCCCACATGCCTCATATGATAAACAGAGATGTTGTATATGAAATGCAGAAATTGTTTGAGCCCTATTTTGACCTTACATCATCTCATCAAATTCGAAGCCCGCAAGATATGCAGTTTGCATTTTCTTACCAATATTTCATTATGGGTTTACCGGCAACTCTCAATATGACATCACTATTTGCTGAGTTGGACACAGACAAATCAGGTAAACAATGTAGCTTTGTATCTGATCAATCATTGATATTTGGCTCTTTAATTATGTTAAGCATACTTTTGGCTCACAATTTCTTGTCTTGCATTTATTTTTCTGTGGTGTTTTCTTCATTTTATGCCATCATCCACATTTTTTTATATTATTAATATCACTTTTGACAATATCTTTTATTCTTTTTTAGCATTTACTTGTCTCGGAATTGATCAATTTTTTTTTGTTTTGTTTTATCATTACTTAAAATCATCCCATCAACACCATTTTATTATTTTATTATTATTTTTAATTTTAAACTATTTTATTGCTCCGCAAGTCTAGACATAACTTTACTTTGTGCTTATTTACTTTTTATTGATCGTCATTAATATAATTACCTTAAGTAGGCCATGGTTTGTCTCTGCGTTAACACAAAGCTGTTATTTCTGTTGAGCCCCAAAAGACTGACAACAGATTCAGAGTTGCGGTATTCAGTAAACCGATTCGGTTATTTCTTTTTAATCGTGTTTCTCCTTGTGTATGAATGTCAGATCGACATCAGATTTGAAGATGTTTGTTTGTTTTTCACTTGGTCATATTTACTGAAGAGCAAATTTACCTAATTTGATATTCATTTTTGTTTGAATGTTTCATTTCTCTTTCTGCTGCAGTAGAGTACACAAGATTTTAAAAGTATCTAATGGATTCTTTCCTCCAAAGTAATATTTATGGAAATAACGGGGTTTGAATTATGTGGTTTTTAATTTTGTTCGTCCTTTGTCAAAATAATTTTTTTAATTAAATTGCAATAAACTTTATGTGTGAAAAGCTTTGAAAGGTTCATCCATCACATTTTCTGCGTTTTGTTTTTGCCGATAGTATTTAAAATGTAATTCATTACTACGAATGGCCAGGGAAATCATCAAGTTTGAAAGAGACCTTAGAAAAAAGTGAAGGAATTTCACCAAAGGAATCTTTTAAAACCTCTGTCTTCTCTTTAGCATAATTTCCTTAGCACTAGCAATTGGCGACAAGCACTGCTTTCAACTTTTCTGCCAAGGAAAAGTTTACTACACGCTTGGTTCTATTTTGGTAAGTCGATGCTTATCGTCAGTGATGTTCTTGTCGCTAAATACTGTTGATTTTTTGAATTTCAGGAGCTTTATCGGACCGCGAACTACGAACATTAGCAGCTAGGCTATACGAACTTCCTCTTGATCTGAGGGTGACAGAATCGTTCGAAGCATTGATTAAAAATTGCTCGCTTGACAAGACTGGCAGTGGTCAGAAAGAGGAAGCAGGCAGATCGACGGAATATTACTACGATCCATCCATGCCATTGGTCACCGAGCAGCTACTGGCAGACTGCCAGCCATTAGTTAGCAAACTGAACACTAGTCTAAAGGGGAAGACTAAGTACAAATTTGAAGTTTTGAACGATGATGATGTTGCATTCAAGATGATTCGAAACAATTTGACGAACGTCTTAATGCAGCTTGATTGGATTCGAAAGCATAAGCGGAAATTCATATGCCTGAATGACAATATCGATCACTTAGCGCCTGCAGCAAAGACAATACGAGCATTGGTGAGAGATTTCTTTGAGGCATTCTTTCCAGTTCCATCACAGTTCGAAATTGCGAAAGGATATCGAAATCGTTTTCTTCGTGTGGAGGAATTAGAGAAATCGATGCAAGATAAAGAGGCGGCACGAAATCAATTCTATTATGGTGTAGGAGGGGTCTTTCTCTTAGTATTTTTATTGCTGTTTTCATCGCGTATTTTTAGGGCTTTAAGGACGTGTTTCAAATCGTTATCACTTTCTAGAATACGAAGATGGAACGCTCGAGGAATTTTAGAAATATAGTCAAGGGTGAATTACAGCCGTAGATATTAGAATGCAAATAACAATATTGAACTGAATGAGAGTTCGTACATAGTTGGGAATCAGTGGCGGTTTTGGAGGGGTCGGGGTCGGGGTCCTGGGCCGAAATGAGGTTTGTGAAGTCCTCTGACGTCATACATCACAACAATGTCCGGGCTATACCGTGCAATAGAGATTTCAAGGTGCCGAATTCTCCTCATGGAGGCTAGTTTGCAGGTTTTCACTTACTTGCACCAGATGATGATAGAAAGATGATTTTGTTTCTTTCGTTCATTAAAGCGCGTGGTCATGGGCCATGATCCGGTTAGCTACCCCCTAAAACCGCCACTGCTTGACGTCCTGGAACTGCCTCCAAGTTAATTCCGATCTTATAATAGACTCATAATTTGGACATCACGACAAGGAAGTGTTCATTCTTTTAGATATTGAAATTTTAGTCCGTTTTAATTTTATTTCTTGAAGACATCAGTTGAATTTTACCCATTGCGTTTATGCAACGTTTGGTTTGGAGTTTGGAGTATGACAACTTGGGAAGGTTTTGAAAGTGCTTCTGCCCTGGCAAGTCAGAAAGTTTATTATATATTAGCGAATCGTGAGATATATTTCATGAGCCCCTCTCAAATGTCCTTAATAGGCACCCCTGCTTAATGTCCTTAATAGTCACCCCTCCCCTTACAAGGAACATATTTATTTTCACATATAGCGCGCTATTGGACAGTTACTGATTCTGATTGTAACTCCCATTATCATGCGGGATATAAATTTCAGATGAATCACTACAAACAATACTTGACACTTGTATGAATGTTCAGATGTTCTCATAAACGTAATGAACATGAGTGATGTTGTATCATGCTGAGGTATACACTGCTGCTTAACAATGCAAAAGATTATGGACAGTAGAGAAGTTACCCCACTAGCTTAGAAACTGAAGTCATTTGCCGCAGCACGCTCAAAAAAGTGAGGGGGCAAATTTAACTGCGAACAAAACTGCGAACAAAACTGCTTCCATTTATCTGTAGGTTTTATTGAAGCTGGATTTGCGTAGCATATGCCTATCGATTTTAGGCTACCAGAGCAAATGAATAGTGGTTCAGGGTATTTTAGCATCACAACAAATTATACTTTCAGATCATTTTTGCCCCAAAGTAGGGGGCATGCCCCCTGACCCCCCGTTGCTGCGGCCCTTTAAGTTTATTTGAAGCAAAATCAGTCGACTATTAATCGACGTAAATTTGTGTTGTATTTTTGTAGTAAAAATAAGAGCATAAAGTTTTCTTGGCTTAATATTTAAAGACAGGGGAAAATCGTAATCGGATGTTATAGTAATAGTTTTGTTATACTTATCGCAAGAGAAGTCTCCCAAAATAGACAAGCGTGTTCAGTTAGTTGGAACGTCCGAACTAAATCTCCCAAAGTAGCACCTGTATAAATGATACGTTTGTTTTGATCACTCATGTTATCGGAAAACGCGTAAGTTGTACACAGATCCTTTTCCCTGTCACTCATAGAGGTGTTTTTTGAGACAACGTGTTTCATCTGCCTCATGTACCACAATTTTTTTTGCTAAAGTGTTCTATCTTCACTCCAGACAATTGCTGGCAAAGTCGTCAAGTAAATGGATTCAGGTATTCGTCGAAGTTTTCACATTTTACTTTGCAGATAATGATTTCTGCTCGTAAGGTAGAAAATTTTAATCGATGGTGCCTGGAAGGTCTTAGTTCTGCTGAAATGCGTTTAGGCAGAAAGTTTCGTTTTTACCTGATTAAACGGTTGGACCGTCTATGAAAACGTATGTGAATTTGGTAAACGATGCTGGTAATAGAATTTGTAAATTTGAAACGGTGTTTATCAAGGTTTCATTTGCTGCGGACTTCTTGATGGTAATAATAATTAAGGCGTAGATGTAACCTCGAACAGTAAGAGGGAAACATTCTTTGTAACAAGATTCTTATTTGCAAAGGCATAAAATCGTCGGATCTCACTAAACGTGATCGTTACTGTGACGTCTTGCTTACTGTAGTGATCTGGAGAGCTATGCTGGCAGGGTAATTCGAGTCAGACTGGAGATAAGAAAGACGCGTGTATGATAGGCTGAAAAAATTGTGTATAGCAGAATATTTTTTAAGAAGTGTTTGAAGTGTTTCTCTGTATAGCGAAGGGAAGGAATTGCATAAGGAAGTGCCAGGATTGACGGAATCCCCTTAGTAAATTGGAGTACTGAAACACATAGTCTAATGAACGAAAATGATAAATACTAGCTGTCAACAAAACCAAGAATAGAACAAGGCACTCTAAACTGCACATTTAGGCAATAAAACAGTCATTCGATACCTAATAGAACAAACAAAGCTTACAACATGGACAAACCTTTTTAGATATATGGGAGTTAAAGGACAGGCCAGATTTATGAATTAAATTTGTGTTTAGTTGCGGGTCAGTCTTCATTAGTTTAGGGCACGGCTTACTATGGTCGGAATAATAAGTGATTACATCGGAGCTGCGATTTTTTAAATCAAAGGTGTATGATACTCAATTTTTATTGTATCCCTATTTCCTTGTGTCGTGAACAACTGTAGAGCAGAACACACCATAGGGGTCCACTTCAATTATGATTGGAAAACACTGGGTTGCAGAATGTGAAAAAAAGTAGTCTTCGGTCATGTACTCTAGCGATCAGAAAATTTACAACAAACTCGCAAACATTCCCAAGTGTGATAGATTATAACTTGTGTTTGTGTGAATGCTAGCGTGAGTCGTGCCTGGTTTCATCACCATGTGATCTGGAAAACGCGAGAACGCACCCCTGCATAAATACAACTGTAGCGTGTCTGTATGATAGCCACATTAGTGTCTCTGAGTCTACAAGTGCGTGAAAGTTACCTCGTAACACTTTGCGAAATGCCTCGTATATTCAAGACCGCAGTTCAACGTAAGTGTGCTCACTGATAGTACTGACTGCGTAATGTGACGTTACTTATTACAAAATCTTATGGTGCCGTCGTGATAATTGTATTCTTGTTCAACCATTGTACGTAGATATGTTAAATGTAAACCTTAAAGAGAATCGTCGATTGTACTTTAGTTGCTTAGCAGGATAATGGGTTGTACTTTATTACCGTAGCAAATGTATGGACCAACTGTAAATTTTGAGGTATCAGAGGTCAAGTTGAGTAGAAACGTAAGTTGATTCATGGTTCTTAATCGTTCTCAAAATTTCCGAATAAAGAATACTGTTGAAGACGTATTTAGCCCCATTGGCAACATGAACTCCACTTTTACCAGTGCTAAGAATGGGCATATATATGTTTGTACATGTGTTACAGGCGAAATGTTTGGTACATGTGTAATGTATCTGCAACACATGTAGACATGTGTGGACATGCTACACTCGATAATCGACGTGTTGGACCGGTATTCATATACTACAAGTGACTTCACATATCAATGTATAATTTCCCGACAGTAGTAATTTAATGCGCAGGGTGTAGTTACCCAGAGTTCGATGCTAGCGTTGTTTGAGAAGGCATCAACTGAACTTGGTTCTGTGACCATTTCTGGCCTGTAGCAATGACGTCAGATATCCTTTTGAGCATGCCACAGTACAGCAATTAGCAACATAGAGTTTTTATCTGACATTGGACCTTTCCAAGAGTGAGTACATACGGCCTCCTTAAAAAGGGGTACATGGGGGAGTCTTGCTAAAATTTCTGGGATTCGCGAAAAAAAGAACAAAAAAGTTCATGCGTTCCCCATTATATTTGGCAAAGGCAATTAGAACTGCACGAAAACGAATGAGGAAGGGAAAAGGAGGGCGGGAATGCCAAAGTTACTTACTGTTTGATATTTTGATAGCAATTGCTATTCGTTGAATGATAAACCTATCGAGGGTGAGTTATTGTTCAGCGCAGGCAGACTGACA
Organism: Carybdea cf. marsupialis auct. non (Linnaeus, 1758); assembly: GCA_010016065.2. NCBI lineage: Eukaryota > Metazoa > Cnidaria > Cubozoa > Carybdeida > Carybdeidae > Carybdea > Carybdea cf. marsupialis auct. non (Linnaeus, 1758). Next base: position 11,930 of record JAAAKL020003673.1, read on the forward strand.
ATAAAATAAGCCATAGAGCGCACACGTAATGTTAAAGCCTCAGTATATGACAATTGAAAGAGAGCTGATAACTATAGAACAAATTAGGATATTTAACTTTTATAAAATTCACTTCCATTGATTATGCAAGCCAAGGTCTAGTTTACAATATATCAAATTTTTTACAGGTATAGTTAGACGCTTGAGTATGCAATCGGATGTACAAATAAACAGTAAGAGGACAACTACAACGACTAAATGTGAGGAACATTACTTAAAATTACTGAACCTACCATGTCCTCTAAACTGTAACACCGGATTTAGAAACATTTTTTCTGCTTAATGATGTTTTCCCTCTGGCTGCAACCAATTTCTCCTCTTGCCATCAAATATATACAAATCACCCTACAGTTTTTATTTAACTAATCACATGTCTGACTGCAAACATGCCAAGTCTCTCGTGCGATAAAAATTACAATTATAACAATTAAGAAATGTTTGTTACTCTAGCTATGAGGAGGGAATAACAGGCAGCGGATAGGAAAGTATGCAAATAGTCACAAAATAGAGTAAAGCGTGCGGTTAAGAAAAAGAATCCTAGATGGGGCATCGCCAGGTGTTGGCTTCCGTCAGGAGCGTTCCCTCCTGGTCAGGGTGGACGAAAGGACCCCTGCTCTCAAAAGGGTCGAACTCGCAATTCATGCAAGTAAGCAATGGAGGAATTGGGCAACAAGGTTTTTTAACTGGTAGTTTCCAGATTGGATATGTAGGGGCTGAAAAGTTGTGAATGCATTAAAATTGGCTAACTCTCGAAAAGTGTTTCTATAATCTTACATAGACGCCAAAGAAAGCAATGGAATTTCATACTCGTCTCCCTCTCGTTGATATGCGACTGCGGTGATGTGGCAGCATATCCGAGTTACAGGAACGAAGACCTTAGATTCGGATCCTTATTCTATCACGATTTTTTATCAGCCGGATTTTCTGTCAAGACAGTCATCTCAGAAGTACGCTAATTGGTGACCCCGACGTGATTAAATGGTTATGTACGATTATATGAAACTCAATCATATTAGTACCCATTGTAACATTACGTTTCAAGTACTTAAATTATCTGCTTAGCTTCTCAAGAAAATTTAGAAATACAAACGGATGTCGAGTTTCTTACAACAAGAAAAGTATTGAAGAGGGACGTACATCTCCTGTTAGGCAATTAAGACTACTTTTATGACACTGTTAAGCAATAAGCATCCTTCCAATTACCTCCATATCATCACAAAGAATTTAGGTCTTGCAACAGTGTTATATTGCGATAACGTACCACAGTAGAGCGAAGTACGAGGAAGGATTATGCAAATGAAGCATGCGAAAATTGCATGCTTTCATCCTTACGCAACCACCCGGCAATATGGAATGATCAGGGCATGGCATATATAAGAGATCGAAATTCTCCGGGGAACTTGAGGTCGTGTGCTGAAAGTTCACAGATTATAGTACGCTGAATCAAGCATATTTGTTTTATAAATTGTATTTTTAATATATAGATAGCTCTTAGTATATGAATGGTACAGTAAGGCCAAGCTTAAGATCCCAAAATTTATGAATCTTTCTGCTAGATGTTTATATCTTCCCAGGTCCAACTCTCAGAAATATTAAAATGATAGAAATGTATCCATTTAACATGGCGGAAGGGGCCTCTTTTGCGACCTTCCAGTAAAACATCGATAGTATCATATGATTCAAAAAGTTTGTTGGTGGTACAAAAGAATGAAACTGCACGAAATAGAAAAACATTTTTGCACTGAAGAGCTCTTTCCATCTCACACTCTTCAGTGTACAAAATCACCAGAATTAAAACTGAGAAGAAATCAATGAAAATTATATCCAACTGTGCTTCAAAAGTAGCCAATCAGAACTCTGGCTGCTAGACTGGTGGTGTTTTTTACCAGTGTCTGGAACTGAATGGTTAACCGAAGAGGGCCAATAAAAAGACAAATTCTGTGTGTCTACAAAGCAACGGTATTTGCTTTGATACGGACGGATTCCAGGACGGCTAAGTGAAAAGCAGATCTAGCTTCACCTATTATACGGACGTGGTCATTCGTACACATCTTTGGACAATTTCGGTTTTCAAGCAAGTGCTACCCTAGGGTTTAGAAACCCACTTTTCAGAAGAAAAACGAAGAAAGAAAGGCCTTTAGAAAAAAGCTTTGCAGTACTAAAATGCTTTCACTGTTTCGTGCAGTTTTATCATATCATTGAAAGTTTGAAAGCATCTCGTACTTAAATCTCTTCGTGCTATCTAGGATTATCCTACCCACTGTTCACGAGGTAGAACTATGTTAAATCGCATTGAGGGCAGGCGTTATTCGCAATAAAAAGCACACATAAGCTGGACTGTAAATGCGACATCATGCAAAGTTTCCTATTCTCTTCCTGATCTTATCAGAATCGTAACAGTTTGAATGCGGATTACGATTGGATTCGTACACACCTACTTCAATTAATATATCTCCCTCTCTTCAACATTTTTAGCACTAAAAGGTTCATAAGAAGTGTATGAAGTCAACGTACCTTTCAATCCCATTAACGTCTGTAAGCATGAACGTAAACAGGGTCTACCAAGAAGCGAGGGTCATGGACAACTTGACAAGGTTAAATTTAACTGTGACTAGAGGAGCAGCATATTTAGAAATTTGCATTCATTTATCCACCGACACCGAAACCACATATCGAAACGATCACTGTGTCAAGAGAATAAATTAAAATTTCTTAAATAACAACGGTGATATATTTACATGCAGTGTAAAGATTCTTAAAAACTGACTCCATTTTGTACATAAAACGTTCAAAATGATAGTTAGTTTGGGTCATATCGTAGGGGAAACCTTTGATTAAGAGAGCCAGGGCAATTCTGAAATCAAAGAAAGACCACAAGTAAGAACGTAGCAGGACCTAACCTTTCCCCCTTTTTTACGGCCATGTCACGGCTGCGTTTGCACAAGGGCACTGAAGCGTTTGCCTCGTCAAAACATCCTCCTCTCTTCCTCTGTTCCCTCTAATCTGCTTCCCTCGTTTCCATGACCCAATCCCATCATTACAAAAAATTTTTTACAAATTCAGCCATGATTAAGCAAAACACGAATTGCATATGTTAAATACGTCTTATGCACCGAACAAAATGTAAACTATTTAGTCAACAGACACTGATATGGTCAAATCCTCTTCATAATTGCTGTTCATCAATACATACAATTAAAATTTTTGAATGCTGGCAGAACATTCCTACTGTTTCTACTTCCAAAAAAAACAAACTCGTGTTCTATGTAATCGTGATTCACGTGATAACGGCTCCCTATGAGTTTATTCTCTTTATCAATGGAAATAAGAGCGCAAGTGGAGAACAGGTGAGTATGATCCGGAATATCATTCAGAGGGTGGTTTAAAGTAAAGTTTTGAGAATCTTGAAAATCGGATCACACAAAGAGAAATTTTATATGGAATCTTGTAGACTTGTAGAAGAGGAAGAAAATGAAAGTCAAGAAAAGAAAGAACACTAGATAAGAACGCGACCGAAAGAAAAAATCGAAGAAACGAGAAGAAAATAACAAGAATAGTAACAGTAAAGCAGAAAGGGAGGAAGAAGAGATGTATAGATAGTTTGCTGTTAGAACCATTTGTGCTTTCAACGAGCGGCTTAAACGGCATTGCAGCCTACATCACGGTTATTTCAACACTTTTAGTATTTCGCAGCGGGAAGAGAAGGATTTATGATCTTGAAGCCCGTATTGCGCCAAAGCGGCTGGGGAGGGAGTTGGGCTTCTATGTTCCAATTGTGAGTAACCTCGTCACTGACTGGGCATGTTTTACCCTGGAGAATAAAACTGTAATTTTAATGAGTATCAGTAAACCTAAGAATTAACGTTCAAATCCATCGACAATCGTTCACGCCAGTACTTGGAACCCCCACAGCACATTTGATAACTATGCAAACCCAAAGAAACGATTCTCGAATCCACTGGCTGCCCTAAAAGGCTTTGGTGACGATACCCGAAGGACGTTCATGGTTGGTAGTTGTGCGTTCCCATTTCGAGAGTGTGCGGTGTAGCGTGCGATGGTGGGAGACCGACCAATGTTACCGAGATTTAAGTAAGTAATCCCTCTCATAACATATATCATACAATACTTTACGTTACTTGTGCAACTCGATCGACCAATGGACATTGAGTTGTTATTTTACCTTGGACGGCATCTTTTGATATATCATCGACTGTCGGACATGTTTATTGAATGAGAGACTCGGTCTGGATGCGATCACCTCCTTTAGAAATCACCATCATCCTTTCCTTTCTTGGCTCTTACAGTTGTTCCGCTTGATTCAGTTTTGAATGACGTTCAAGGTGGCCATTTGATTAGAATGTATACTTCCATCTGCTTGCACATATGGTAGGCACAATATCCCGTTCACAATAACGCTCCAGAAAAATCACCTGTGATATATTTCCATAAACATACCAGCGTTATTCAAAAATCCATTTGGAAAATTCTTGCATGAGTCGCAATTATCCTCTCGATGCGGCTGTGTTACAAGCCATTATCGTACAACATCTATGTTGCATTTAAAATCACAACGAAATCACTGGGACACTTTAAAATGCTACAACTTTAGAGACGTACCTTGCTAGAATTGCCAAGTTATACTATTAGAGAAATTTTCTTGCCAAAATGTACTTTCCTAGAATCCCTTTGTGGGAGTAGATACCAGTACCCTAACCCTAACCATAGTCCAAACAATAACCCCTAACTCCAAACCTAACCCCAACAATAGCCATAACCCCTAACCCTAACTCTAGTTTGATTCTGGGAAAGTACATCTATGGTTAAAAAATTATTCTAGAAAAGTCCATCTCTAACTATTCTAGCAAAGCACATCTCTAAAATTCTAGCATTTTACGCGTTCCCAAAATCCGCCGCGTAGCTTAACTGAGTCAAACAGGATGCCCACCTCCAGGCCATCTTTGTGTATAGAGCTTAGTCGACGAAACCTCCTTCTCGAGATCAAATGTTACTTCATACGCAGTACAAACTCAAGAGTAAAAGAAGTGCGGATAGACGCTGTGTTACTACTACTGCTTGAATCAAAGCACATCATCATTCCCCTTATGATTCTTCAAACTTGGACTTTGAATAAGGCTCTGTTTCGTTTCGGTGCATTATGGATGACATCAGAAAAATAAAGTACCAAACGGAGCAGGTTTACATTCGGAGATCTTTTGCTGCATCTGTGCAGTAAACAGTGTAAATCTGTTTACTGATAGCAACGCCTATCTTCCTGGAAAGAAATAATAAGAAATGTGTTTATGGAAAACATTTTTTTAAAATGTAATTCCTAGAAAAGAATAAGAAGAAATGTTTTTCCTGGAAAAGAAGCTTTGGAATGTAATTCCTGGAAAAGAACAAGAAAAGACATGTATTTCCTGGAAAAGAATAAAAAAATATTACATTTCCTGGAAAGTTATTTCTTGATAATGGATAAAATAACTTGGTAGAAAAGTGAGTTTGATTCGATAATAAATCCAGTTTCTGACAAGTGATAATTTATTTACCTCACGGAAACAGCAATCCCATCAAATACTTGGAATTTTAAAGCAGGGGCTGTCGGTTCAAAGAGAATTCTTTGACATAGATAGGATAGATCAAAGTCTGATATCCACAATAAGAACCGCCTCAACCATCAGCATCACCACAAATCAATTAAGATTAGACTGAACTGAGGTGGCTACATACTATCCTTGTTCCTTATTAGAGGAATTACCATGCTTCCCACATGGCTTTTACTGTTCAAGCAAAGAAGAATGCCCTGGACAGTCTTCAGCGATACGAAGCTCATAGTACATGTAGTAAGTAAATAAGAATTTATTCAATAATGTGAACTCACTAAAACGTATCGCATATTGGTTATCCTATGATCCTGGTTAGGGATTGCAACGGTAAAATAATAATAGATAACAGATAAGGGTAACAATAATAATAGATAACAGATAAGGTTAAAATAATAATAGATAACAGATAAGGATAAAATAATAATAGATAACAGATAAGGATAAAATAATAATAGATAACAGATAAGGATAAAATAATAATAGATAAGGGTAAAATAATAATAGATATCAGATAAGGATAAAATAATAATAGATAATAGATAAGGATCAAATAACAATAGATAACATATATTGGTAAAATAAAAATAGATCCCTACATCACTCAGGCAAAATCATGGACAGAAATCCCAAAATCTACCTAATTTGGAAGATCATGCTTTGTTTCAGGGGCATTTGCAGCGATTCCATGGGTAGAAATCAAATTGCGAGAGGATTCCTGGATTTCCAGGAGAAGGTCTCCCCAAACTCCCTATATTCATCTTCATTTCTAGTGATAGAGTTGATACGTATGTTTATGATACTACGGTCAGATACATGAAGGTTTTCGGTAACAAGTTCCCTCCTAGTACAAGTATTTTGAGGCCTGATACAAGTAGCACTGTCCCAAAAATATCACAAACTTCCAAGATAAGATCAAGCAGTAGTTTTACAAAATCTTTCAACTGGATCATCTCAAATAGCCGGCTGTCAAAGTCCTTTAAGTCCGGCGGGAAAACTTGTTTAATACGGGCTGACGTGTCTAGAATTTAAGACAATTGATACACAGTACCAAATGTACGTGCATAAATCCCAAATGTCTCAACCGATATCTTTATAGAACCTTAATCCTAAATCGAAACAACATCCCCTCACCTAAATAAAAAGAGAAGGTATTCCGATCAGTAACATAGAAAAATAACACGTACTTGCTGTATTTTCCAACTTTTACATCCGCTAGCATGCTTTCTCGTTCTGATACTGAACCACGTTTTGCGTAGCCTTGGTACAAGCTAGGATAAAAAAATATCAGAAGATAGGAAACGGAAAGGGTTCGACAATTTCGACACGCCAAAGATATAAATGTAGGAATAATCAACGTATCAGAGAATTCCTACCCTGCTTGCTGTTGTAATGTCAACGGTCCTCGTTCTTGTAAGATAGCCTCGTTTCAAAATTGCATAAAACTTTGTTGTCCATCCAAAAAACGCTCTCTACGTTATTTGCTAGAGACAACTTTTCATCACTACTCTAGCGCTATGTGCTTTCTATGTGCATTCACTCGCATCCTCTATTCTCATATGAATATAACATGGCATCAGAAGAAAAGAGCCTCCGGTAGCACCTATGGATACAGGCAGATCAACGTGAAGAAGCTTGATTCACCGCAAGCGTTAAATAAAGATGGAAATCCAACCGAATATCGGAAACTATGGAGCCAGGAGGTGTCGCCTTATCTGACTACTAAAGAACGTAATCTTGGGCAAGCGTGTCAAACGTGGGACATGAGGTTTTGCACTGTGGCATATAACCTTACGTCAACCAAAAGAAAAATTACAGGCTACACAAAAGCGTACCTGGTACCTTTGTTAGTGAAAAGATCAACATACTTTAAAAATGGATCAGGCTAATTTAAAGGGTTATCGACTGTTGTACTACGATATCTGTAACTGACCTCGTAACAAGAAGCGATTTCATACCCTGACCTTTCATAACGAAATTGATAACGAAGTTACTTTGTGTCCAACAATAGTTTGTTTTGTTCTTAGTTCGATCCGTTCTCTGCAGTTGGTTATAATAAATAGGCATATTCGTTTGAGTAATATCGTTCTTTGCACGGAACCAGACTGATGAGAGTGCAACAAAACGCAAATCTTATTTGACAAATGATTCTGCTATGTAAGGTTATCTACGAACCCCGATCTTTGATAACGAAGTTACTTTTTGTCGTGGAGAACATCAGAACAGAGACTGTTGAGGATTGAACTGTTGCATTTTAACTTAGTAACAGAAAACATTGGAACAGCATTGTGGTTAGAGCTCTTGATTGATGAAAAAACACATCTTCCTTTCTTGCTCCGCTACACCATGTCACTCAGGTTTCTCCTCTCAAATGGCAGAGCATATACGAATTTTTTCCAAGACCACATTTAACGTTGCAATTTACTAAAGCAGAAAGAAAAATGTTAGCGTAAAATCCAACTAACGCCAAAAGTAGCCCCGTACTATAACCGTTGTTATCTTTATCGGTAAGTGTCATAGGGTAGTGTTTGAAAAATTTAACTATGACAGCTCATTCATTGTAAAAAGTACAATAATACACAACGGCAAAAGGCTATGACGGCATTTGTTCATGTGGACATACGCCAACGACTAAGGTGCACTTCTGGGTGTGTCTGCCACTCACGTCATTTTGCGTATGAAAAGAAAATGGAGTCCCATTCAAAGGACTAGAGGCTAGAAGACTAGAAGCAAAGCTACATCAAGACATTTGGTCTTGACTTTCCCTTCAGTAGTTTGTGGAGAGGCCCGAAGATACCTACGAATAAAGTTGTCGAATCTATCTCCTGAAGCAAACTCTCACTTCGCCTTTGGGAAACCGTTACTCCTTTACACCGTGGATCGAATCAAGTCTTGGTAAGAACTCCTATCTTACCTACTGCTGTTGAACTCTAAAGCCGTCATCAACGAACAGTCTACAGAAAACTATTGTAAGTAAAGAACTGATTATTGTACGTAGTAGGAATCTATCAATTTATGTTAACAACAATTATTTTATTTGTCTCGTTACTGTTTCGTCCGCTTTCCGCCAATAGACGTTTCACCCTTTGCCGCGACTCCGTAACACACGGAATATCTGAACAACTCATTACAACAAGTGCGAAAACAGCAGTCCCATAGCTACCTTAATGCTGCTTGAGATATAAAACGGTGTTAATAGAATTCATTTTCTAGAAATATTTTCGCAAACGAGGCCCACACTTGTTTGGTTCGTACTGACATATTACATAACGCACATCAAAATTTTATCAACTAGAAATTATAGAAATTATGACTCTGGTATCAATCACAACTGGGTCAGAACTGGAAAGAAGAAAAGAAGGGAAAGAAGAAAAGAAGGGAAAGAAGAAAAGAAGGGAAAGAAGAAAAGAAGGGAAAGAAGAAAAGAAGGGAAAGAAG
>JAAAKL020003674.1:0-22537 GCA_010016065.2 Carybdea cf. marsupialis auct. non (Linnaeus, 1758)
GCATAAAATTCTCAGATCGGAGTTGAAATTTTCTAATCTAAATTTTGATTATCTGATTATTCCTTGACTAACTAAAAATTCTATTCCTTTAACAAAATCTCCTTCAGAGATCAATCCATCTGCCCACCAACCAGCATTATTTTTTATCCAAGATGGAATCTCTTTAGATTCTGTTGATTGGGATTTGTCAACTGTAATATTGATAATATTTTCTTTAATCAGGAATTGAATTGATTGAACAAATTCTTCATCACCCATAATACCATCTGCCCACCAACCAGCATTATTTTTTATCCAAGATGGAACTATTGTTGTTTTTTCTTCTTGTATTATATTTTTAGAAGCAAGACTAAATTCAGATGTAGATGTAAAGAATTTTTCAAATGCATTATAATCATGACCGATTAAAATAATTTTTAATTGATATTGTTCATCGTTAGAAATGAAAATAGATTCTTGATAAATTCCATGTGGAGCTAAGATTCCTAAATAAGCATCAGAAGTTCCTATATTTGACCAGACTTCTTTGCCAGAAGAGTCAATTATACTATATGCAAATAAAATATTCTCACCCAAGTATTGGGCCTTGGCACGCTCGAGCTTCTGAAGGATCTCTACCGTCAAGTATCCCTGAGCAGCCATGAAGACCCCCAGGTCTTGCCCGGGTGCATCCGCTCGCCATCGACGCACCGCTTCCGACACCTGTTCCTTCGACAGGACCTTGTAGTGCAGGGCCAAACGGCCGACGAGCATTTGTGGGTCCGATGAGCTCATGACGGTTCTTGGCCGGAGCTTATCAGCCATGCAATGTCACTGAACTTCCGGGGTTCAGGGCACGATCCAATCACTCACCGCCACGAGCTCGCCGGCCTCCGACGCTCTGACGATATAGCTCCCTTTCGACGCGAAGCGCTGGCCCGGGCCGAGACTCAGGTGGGGATAAACCCCGGGATTCAAAGCGTTCTCCGTCTCATGCTCGACTTCTTCGATGAAGTAGTCCCGGGAGAAGCTTTCGACGAGATGACCGAGGGCGTGATCGGCCATCGAGAAGGCGAAGAAGGTCTGCAGGCGAGTCCTTTCCTCATTCAGCTCGAGGCCGCGGGAACGCAGCCAGGCTCGGACACGGTAGATCCGCGGCGGCTCGCGACCGGGAAGTGCGAACGGATACGTCCAGAAAACCCGGCCCCGGACCGCCGACGGCAATGCGAGCCAGCCCGTCAGGCGGTGGGAGAAGAAGATCTGACCTTCGGGCAGAAAGTTCAAAGCCTGCTGCCCATCTGCCCGATCGAGCCATAGCACCCAGAGGTCGGCTGCGCCTTCAAAGGCTAACGGCTCATCGCCGGCCAAGCGAAGTTCCTCGAGGTGTAGTTGGACCTGCCCCGCTAATGCTTCGGCGAGCGCCGCCGCCGCGATCCGCCCGGCTTCGGCGTCGCGATAGACCTGGACGAGACGCAAAGGCTCAGTCGGCCGAGCTCGGTGCAAGAAATGACCAAGGGCCGCAGCCTCCCCCGCCAGGCCACGGGAAAAGTAAAGCGAATAGTCTCCGGCTTGCCCGGGCGGCAGATCTGTCTGGGGAAACAGACACGGCACCTGCCGAACCTCACAGAACTGATGAATCGGTTGCCAGGTGCCGACGCCGAGGCCGCTGAGGATCGCGAACACCGGCTGCTCGCGATAAGCGTGCTCGAGCTGCGCACGCCATTCTGTCGGCGGGCCTTCGAGTTGCCATTCGGAGAAACGCCATCGCCGATAAGCACCGGCAAAGTCGTCCCGATGCATCGGAGAATGGCCCGGACGAGCGAGAAATCCCTCGGTGTCGGCATTCTTACGCCGAACGTAAGCTTGCGCGACTTCGAGCAGAGCTCGCCGCTTTTCGGGATCAACATCCGGCGTCGTGACGGTGGCGAAATGGAGATGCGTCGGCTCGACGCCCGGAGCGGGGTGCGCGAACAGAGTCTTCAGGTAGGCCAGCAGATGGGCCATGTCCGCCTCGCCTAGGGGATAGCGCGGCATCCAGGGATCGAGCCATCGCCCCGACGGATCCCGCCCCTGGCGCAGCGCCACGGCCAAACTCTTCTCGGTATAGGCGGGGCGGACGCGCGGATCTCGCGCCCGGGCAGCAAACGGCTGGGGTTGGACCTCCTGATAGATCTTGCGAAAGCTCTCCGCACGGCTCGGTGGATGCTGGCCGAAAAGCGCCCCGACGGTGATCGGCGGCACGAACGCTCCGCCCTCGACCGCGCCGAAACCGCTCCGTCGATGGCAGTTGGCGCAGCTGAACGCTTCGCCGGTGACTTCGACGTCGCCCGCCACCACCGCGCGCAAAGGCTCCCCGGAGGCCAGAATCCCTTGACGGTAGAGGCGCTGGCCGAGCGCCGGATCCCCGATCGGTGCGCCACCCACTGGGGCATCACAGACCGACGCCAGGAGCAGGGCGAAGGCGGCGAGCCACCGTGCTCGGTTTATGGTCCGGCCGTCCCTGGAGACGATCCGCGCAGCGCGCGAACCTCGGCGGCGAGCTCGGCAGCACTCAGAAATCCGTCGAAGCGCAGCCATTGGTCGCCGGGCGCCGGCCGTAACCAGGTCACCGGCTCATGGCGCATCTTGTTGCCACGGTAGGCGTCGAAGCTCCTCTGCACCGCCACCACCTCGTCTCGGCCGCCGGTCAGGAACAACCACTGCGGGCCCGCCCGAAAACGTCGCGCGTATTCTCGTAGGCGGCTCGGCGTGTCGTGTTCGGGATCGATCGAAATCGACACCATGCGCACCGTCTCGAGATCCTCGCCGAGCTGACTTTGAGCCGCCTGGAAAGTCGCCGAGAGCACCGGGCAAACCGCCGGGCAGGTGGTGAAGATGAATTGCAGGAGCAGCGGTCCGTCGTAGTCAAGCACCGACGCCAGGCCCACGGCTTGGCCGGAGCTGTCGCGCAGCCTGACGTCCGCCGGTTGATAGGTGGTGAGTGAACGGGCATAGGCTCCGGGTGCCGTGACCGAGGCCGACGCCGCGTGCTCGGAGTGATCCTCGTCAGGCTGCTGCGCGCTGGCGGCCCAACCGCAAGCCGCCACCAGCGCGATCCCGAAGCTCTTAGTGCACCGACCAGATCGCCAGCTCATGATGCCAAGGATCGAATTGATAGAAACGCAGCCGACGGGACGCCTCGAACTGAAACGTGACGTCGAAGGTGTGCTTGCCGGCAACGTCGCCGTCGGTGGCGGGAACGCAGAGAAACTTGCCCGGCTTCGGTGCCCCCGCCGGCATCCACCAATTGGCCCGACCGAAAGTGAACCAGCATCCTGAGCCAGCCACCCGCACCGAGGACTTGAACTGATTTTCCCAGCCACGGCTGCCACCGAAATCAGCGATGGTGTAACCATGCACAAAGTTATCGGCGTTGAGCACCGAGACTTTCAGGGTCTCCGGCCGCTCCTCCCATTCGTCCCAACGCGTCCACACTCCGCGGGTGGTCGGACGGCGGCTGGTGAAGTCGCCATAGAGGGTGTTGTTGGCATAGAGGATGGTGACGTCGGCCTCCGGGTCCGGGTTAAAGCCGTCGCGGCAGATGCCATCCGGGCTCGGCTCGACGTCGTAGCACGGCAGGTGCAGGCGATCATCCCAGGCGAACCAGGCGGGCTGAGCGCGGGTTCGAATGACCTTGAGGAGCTTTGCATACTCCTCAGCCTGTGCCAGCTCCTGAGCCTCCAGCAAAGCACTGTACATGCGCTTGGCCGGCGCCATGTCACCGATCATAGCGATCGCTGCCGGCTTGTTGGCCTCCGGGTCGTCGCCGAACACTGCCTGCTCCATCTGCAGTAACGTTTTGCCGTCGTACCTCTCGGTCTCGCAACCGACGTTGTCGTCCGGGCCGCCTTTGAAGTTCACCTTCTTATTGGCATTTTCCATCACCTGAATGCGCGGCGGGTGCATGCGCCAACCCCAGGTGTAAACCAGATTGAGATATTTGCCCGGCGCCATCTTGATCTTGAACACGGTACGGGTGCCGGCATCCATATTGAAGAAGGTCTGATCCATGCCGATGTGGGGCTTCGAAGACGAGCTGCGAAAATCGTCGTCCCAATAGGTGACAAAGGGCGAAAAGTCATCGTCGCCACGGTTCAGCACGTCGATCGTGTAGGTGATCGTCCAGGGCACACCGGGGCCTTCGTCAGGACAGTCGCCGTTGTCATCTTTCGTGGTGCATGGCGTGATGATCTTCGAGACGTCGAGAAACGCGGTATCGGCCTCGATGCGACCGCCAAACCAGATCTGGTGAACGTCGACGTTGCCACCGATGATCGTCTCACCGGTGTCGTCATAAATCGGCTCGACGACTCCGACTCGGTTGGCGGCGTTGTAGTGCAGCGCTGCCATGCCGCTGTACGCCCGATTTTCGATCGGATTGCCTTCGAAAATATCGATGCCCATCTGAATGCGCTTGGGGATCTCAGAGCGCAGAAAATCGACCTCGCCCGCGAGATAGATCTTCTCGTCCTGACCGGCTCGGTTCATCTTGCGACTCAACTCGAGGATGCGCCCGCTGTCACGAATCAGATCGTCAATGATCTCCTTGAGATCGTCGGCGGGCGAGGTCGGATTGATCACCGTGACCACCGGATCGCCGTCGTGCAGGAAGTAAGGCACGGTCGGCGTCGATGGCAGGGTGTTGACCATCTCGCGCCCCTTGGCGTCGAAGGCGTTGGTAAAGATCGAGGGTAGGAAATTGTTGCCCGGATAGGTTTCGTGATCGAAGGGGTTGCACGGTGGCCATATGCTGTGGCCGGTGACCACCTCGGTGTGCAGGCTGCCGTCCCCATGAGTCTCCGTCACCTGTGAAGAAAAAGCTGGACGGCCCTGGGGGTAAGGAAAGCAGATGCCGGGTGGCATGTCGGGTAGCGAGCCGGCCGGACAGGGCGGAAAGCACCAGCAGTCGTCGCTCGACGGCTGCCAGTCCACCGGCAGCGGAAAGGTGCAGTTGTCACACTGTTTCGTGAGATTGCAGACTCTCTGCGCCTCGGTCTCCTGAGCGCCGGCGGGTCCGCCGAGAAAAGCGAAGAGGACGAAGCTAAGACTGGCCGAAACCCATCGGTAAGCATTCATCATCCTACTCCTGAGGTTTGACGTGAACCTGCAATCGCGCCAGGAAAGGGCGCGCCCGGAAACGGCCCACGGCGGCGAGCGGTGCCGGTCGCTGGCGCCTTGGGGGTGATCCAGTCGATCCGACGGACCATCCAATCGGGCTCGGCGCGATTAGGCATCGCGCCCCAGAGACCGATCGACTCGTTGCCATAGCGGATCATGCCCAAGGAACAATCCTCGCTCGGCGCGTGATCGTGGGTATGACCAACTCGGCCGCCGTCGACGAAGAAACGGCCGCGCAACTGATCCAGATCCGCAGCCTCGCCGGTCAGAAAGAGCCAGCCCGGACGCGCTCCGACCTGGTGGGCGAACTCGGCCAGCGCTTGCGGTGTGTCATGCTCGGGGTCGGTGGTGATCGAATAGAGGAAAACGTCGCGGCCGAATCGCTCCCCCAATAGGGCTTGCACACGGGCCAGACGGGCGACCGAGCTGTTGGCGGCCGAGCTAACCGCCGCTTCGCCAGCGATCGACATGAAATGAATCATCACTGTCTTGCCCAAAAGCAGGTCGTTGTAGAACAACGCCCGGCGCCCTTCGTGGGTCACCACCACCACGTTGGGCAGGTAATCGGCGTTGGGGCCAGCGTTGTCCGGCACGCACGCGGCGTCGGCGTTACCGAGCTCTGGTAGGGCCAACTCGGGCAACGTCGCGGCGCTGCCCGTCAGCACGGCTCTGCGATCCTTCTGGCTCTGCTCACCCATGGCGAAGACCTCCTATCCTTCAGATTGGACCGGGTTGCTGGGGTGAATTTCCTGATGCGGTTTGGACGGAGGACGCGGATCGGGAAATGGTACTGGCTCGGGACCGTTCGGACCGTAGACCTCCTCTGCCTGACGCGGCTCGTCAAAGCCTCGCCCGGGTTCCATGATGTCCCAGCGGATCATCATGGCGTGATCTTCATGCACCACGTTGTGGCAGTGCATGACGTGCTTGCCCAGGAAGTCGTTCCAGCGCATCACCACTTTGAGCTCGTCGTTGGGCAGGATAGTCGCCACGTCCCGACGCGAGCCGCCCATGAAGATCTTGATCGGAGGTTTCTGCTTGTGATCGGACCCCAAGTATTCGTCCAGGGTCAGTCGTCGGCCCCAGGCATCTTCAATAGTGCGCGGCGCTACGTTCTTGCCGTTGACCTCCAGCAGGATGAACTCGGTGAAGTGGCTATGGATCGGGTGAGACCAGTCGCTGCCGCCGTTGCGCAACGTCCAGATCTCGATCGAACCTTGGTCGATGCCGGCGTCGATGCGATTGGGATCGAAAATGCGGCCGTTGATCGTCCACAAGCCGCCGTCGTAGTCGAAATCCCACACCCGATGGCGCTTGACGTCTTCCAGGTTGTAGGTCGGCAGCGGGCGAAAATAGTCCGGCACCTGGCTCGGATCCTTGCCTTTAGAATCCACCACCTGAAACTGCATCAGCTCGGTGACGTGGCGACCATTGACCAACTCCCCGGGCTCGAGCAGCCGGCTGGTCGGACCGCGACCGTTGGTCTGCTCCAGCAGGTTGTACATCGTCACCGTGTCGCCGGGGCGATAGTCCGAAAAATCGACGATCACGTCGTAGCGTTGGGCGACCGACATGTAGAGGTTCTCGGCCTCCACTGGCTCGGGCAAGAAATTGCCGTCGCCAGTGATGACGGTGAAGTTCACTCGATCGGTGCCCGAGACCTTGCGCGAGCCGCGCAGGCAGATCTGATAGAAGCGCGACGGTCCGCCGTTCAAGATGCGAAAGCGGTATTTGCGCGGTTCGACCTCGAGGTAAGGCATGATGATGCGGTTGACCGTCATCATGTCGCCGAGCATGCCGTCGGTATTCCAGTTCTGAAAATTAGCTTCGGCGTGCTCGACGCCATCGATCGTCTGGCTGACGAACTGGATGTCTTGAAGGATCAGGGGAATGTCGTAGTCACCGCTCGGCAGGCGCCAAGCTTCGGGGCTGGGATCGTTCTCGTTGCCGGTGTCGTTTTCGTCGAATAGCAGGTAGAAACCGAACAGTCCGGCGTAGACGTTGGCGGCGGTGAAGTCCATCCGATGGTCGTGATACCACAGGGTGGTGAGCTTCTCTCGCGGATCCATGCCCGAGGGGAAATTGCCGTAGTGGTGATCCCAAAACTCGCCAGAATCGATCCAATCTTGCGGATTGCCGTCACTCTCCGAGGCCGTATGGCCGTTGTGGAGATGGGTAGTCGTCGACGGTAGGGCGAATTTGACCTGAGCCTGGCCGACCGGCGGCAGGCTGTTGAATAACCGGACCAAGACCGGATCGCCATAGCGCGCATGATAGGTCGGCCCCGGGGCGCTGGGTGGCCCTAACCAGCCCTCAGGGGTTCGGCCGCGCCAGCCCCAAGAGGTGCTTCCCTGTGCGTAGGGTGGGTCGGAATGGAAGACCCACGGAAATTCCACCTCATGGATCTCGTAGAACCACTTCGGCTTGAAGTCGTCGTAGCGTTGGTGGGCTTGCGGATAAACCGGCGGCCTCAGAACGTCGACACTCGGCTGTCCCTCGTTCAACGGCCGCATCACCGGTGGGATGAACAGCGGATCCTTGAACGGCGTCGCCGCCGGGCTGGGCGGCTGATCCGCGAGGTCCCGCGGCAGATTGTCCGGGGGGCACAGGAACTGTAGATAATCCCGATACTGGGCTCGCGCCGAGCGCGACAGTAGGAGACTGGAACCTCCAGCCACCACGCCGTACTTGAGCAGGTCTCTTCGGGTCGCCATCCGTTGACCTCCTGACGCTGCGCGCCGTTGTCCGTGCTCTGATCACCCGTCGGCAAGCGAGCATCGCCAGACTGCGACGCACCTTGGACGGATTGGACTTCGATGTCTGAGATCTATGTGATCTTTGTCAGAATAGCACGCGATCGAGCGAGCGGAAGGCCCTTCCTGCGACATTTTCAATGAAAGAATGTTATTCAATGAACGCTATTAGCTTATATTCAAAAAAATTCTCCATTCTCCTCTTTCTCAGCTTCTGCTTCGCGGCTTCCAACCTGGCGGCGCAATCCCTCGGTGAGCGCGAATTCCGCCTGACTAAAGACGACAGTGACCTTCTGGTCTTCCCGCTCAACGACGTCGGTACTTTGGTCTTGAAGGCCCGGGTCAAGCAACCGATCCGCAGCGCGCCACTCCTTTTGCGACTTGAAGGCCCGGGTGGTCTTCGGGTCGAGAAGAAGGGCTCGGCTCCCCTGCGACTGCGGTACGCCGTGACCGCCGCAGCGGGTGAGACCTGGCGTGCTTCGGTGATCAACGTCGGCAAGCTGCCGAACGTCACCGGTAAATTGACGGTCGACTTGCTCCCCGCGGAATCGCCCTCCCTATCCAAATCCAACACCGGCACGCCAGCGCCTGACGTCAGGTCTTCAACCGCTTCGACCCCGCCGTCCTCGTCGTCGATCACCGACGGCAAAGTCATCTACGTGAACAAGAAGCAACTACGTGCGGTTTGCCGCGACCGCAATCCTGACGTTTCCGTCCACCTCGATCTCGAGGCCGGCACCGGCGAGCTGCGAATGCGCTTCAATCCCGTCTTCACGCTCGAGACCAAGCAGCTCTCCGACGAACGGATTGAGCTGAGCGGCAGCGGTCAGCACCCGCTGGTCCTCGATCTTGCGCAGAAGACATTGCGCTCCGACACCGGCGAGCCAGGAGTCTTTTGTCGAGTGCGTGTTTATCGTGATGGCAACGAATAGAGGCACTCATGATGATTCCACTCTCCCCCCTCTTCTGGATAAGGGCCCCCTCTGAAGGGGACCAGAGCAGTCCCTCGGCTGGCGCCGCCTGCCCTAAAGTTGACCCAAGGGACGAGTCGACAAAAAAACGCGATGGGTTGACCGATTCGGTACCCCGAAACTCGCTTCTCAGAGTAAGGCCGCCACGAGTCGGTCATTCCGCGACTCTCCTGTAACAGCTCTCTCGACCATGGAGGGACGAGAGAATCTCTGCGCCTGAGTCGCGATTTTGAAGGGAGGTGATATCGCATGAAGGTCAAGTCTGAGCTGAACTCTGGCGCCAATCCCTGGACTGATTGATTGAACGACCCACTCATTCAAGGAGGTGATATCGCATGAAGGTCAAGACCAATCTCAACTCCGGCATCAATCCCTGGACTGACTGATCTGCAAGACCCCACTCATTCAAGGAGGTGATTCCCATGAAGGTCAAGACCGATCTCAACTCCGGCTTTAATCCTTGGACCGACTGATTACCAAAGATCTCAATCAAGGTAGGTCGGTTGCTCTGGCAACAGACCTACCCACCACCCGCGGTGCCAGCCGGTGCACCCGCGGTGCCAGCCAACTCGGTCACGTACGCGGTCACGAAACTTCGCCTCGTCTTTCCTGCCCGGCATCGCTGGGCTTCAGCTGCCCGAAGAGCCAAGCCTTGGCACGCCGCCAGTGACGGGCGACGGTGTTGACCGAGACGCCCAGGAACTCAGCGGTCTCTTCGATCGTCAGCCCGCCGAAGAACCTCAACTCGACGATTTTCGCCTTGCGTGCGTCGACCTTCGCCAGATCCTGAAGCGCATCGTCCAGTTGTAGGAGATCCGGAGTTCGCTCGAGCGCTAGAGACTCGGCTTCCACTAGGGTCAGGTGTTGGACCTTGCCGCCCCGCTTGGCAGCGGCCCGGTGGCGAGCATGATCGACCAAGATCTGTCGCATCAAGTGAGCGACAGTACCGATGAAATGAGATCGGCTCTGCCATTCGATGCCGTTCTGATCGATCAGACGAAGATAGACCTCGTGAACCAGGGCGGTCGCCTGCAGCGTGTGATGGCGCCGTTCGCGTTGAAAGTAGCGGTTCGCGATCCGGCGCAACTCCTCATAGAGGAGAGGCAGAACCGCGGTCGCAGCCTCCGGATCTCCTGCACTCCAAGACCGGAGGAGATCGGTGATCGGGGTTGTTTTCTCCTCCGTCATCGGCCGTACAGTTCCCGGTCCCGGTGCCCAACTCATCCGGAGCCACCTGCGAAGGATCGAAACTCCGCGCCTGGCTCCAGCGTAACATGACAGGCTCCATGACCACTGAATCAGATCGTGAGCGCGACTCACCTGCCCCGCCACGCCGCGAGCGTTGGCGACAGATCGACGCCCTCTTTGCTGCTTCCTTGGATCGCCAACCGGAAGAGCGTGCCGATTTTCTCGTGCAGCAATGTCAGGGCGATCCCGACTTGCAGCGCTCGGTCGAAGAGCTGCTCGAGAACGACCGCCTGGCCGGCGATTTCTTAGAATCGCCGCCTCTCGCTCAGGCCCGCGGATCAGAAAGTGCTACGGAGGCCGAGCGGGTCAGCGCCGGCGAAGTCATCGGTCCCTACCGCATCGAGCATGAGATCGCTCGCGGTGGCATGGGCTCGGTCTACCTGGCTTATCGAGCGGACGACGCCTACCAACGACAGGTCGCGATCAAACTGCTCGATCGAGCTTCCGAGGCGACGATACGGCGCTTTCGCAGCGAGCGTCAGATCCTCGCCAATTTCGACCACCCCAATATCGGCAAACTTTTCGAGGGTGGCGAGACGCCCGCCGGCCGTTCTTATCTGGTGATGGAGTACGTCGATGGCGAGCCGATCGACGACTACTGTGATCACCATGCACTGACCGTCGAACAGCGCCTCCGGATGTTCGGCAAGGTCTGCTCGGCTGTCCACTACGCGCATCAAAACCTGATCGTGCATCGCGACATCAAACCGGGCAACGTCCTGGTCAACGCCAGCGGCGAGCCGCGGTTGCTCGACTTTGGCATCGCCAAATGGCTCGATCCGGAAGCTTTCCCCGGCTCCCTCGATCGAACCGCGACCGGTGAGCGCCCGATGACTCCTCCCTATGCCAGCCCTGAGCAGGTGCGCGGCGAGCCGATCACCACTGCATCGGACGTCTACTCCTTGGGCGTGCTGCTCTACAAGCTGTTGACCGGCCGGTTACCGCATCGCCTGACGGGACTCTCGGTCCTGGAGATCGAGCGCAAGCTGACCGACGAGACGCCGATCCAGGCCAGCTTGGCAGTGTCCTCCCCTCGGGGCTCTGACGACGATCTTCTGCCGGTCATCGGCACTGCCAACGCTCGCCCTCAGCAGCTAGCTCGTCGCTTAGCGGGAGACCTGGACAATATCGTCGCCATGGCGCTGCGCCGGGAGCCCGACCGTCGCTACGGCTCGGTCGAGCAACTGGCCCGGGACGTTGAGCACCACCTCACCGGCCGACCGGTCCTGGCTCGCCGTGACACTTTGGGTTATCGGACCGGCCTCTTGCTTCGTCGCCACAAGCTAATCACGGCCAGCACGGCCTTGATTTTGTTCATGATCCTGGCCTTCTCCACAGCGACCGCCAGGCAGGCCGCCGAGACCGCTCGCCAGCGGGATCGGGCACAGTTGGAACGCGACAAAGCGAAGCAGGTCTCCGCCTTCCTGGTCGACATCTTTCGCGACAGCAACCCTTGGCGAGCCCCTGGCAACGAGCTGACGGTCCATGAAGCGCTGGATCGGGGCGCCGCCAAAATCGACACCGAGCTCGTCGATCAACCGCAGGTGCAGGCGACGCTTCAAGAAGCCATCGGCACCGTCTATCTCCAGCTCGGACTTCATGAGCAAGCGTCACCACAGCTGGAGGCGTCTCTCGAGACGAGGCTTACTCAGCTCGGCCAAGACCATCCCGACGTCGCCAGCTTGATGGTCAAAGTCGCCACGCTCCATCGGCGACGAGCGGACTACCCAGAAGCTGAGCGGTTGTGTCTACGCGCACTCGAGATCTTGGAGAATGCCAGTTCGGAGGCCGCGGTCGAAGCGAGCACCGCCCACAACACCCTGTCGAACCTCTACCGGGTTCAAGGCCGATTTGCCGAAGCCCAGGAGCACAGCGAACGTGCGCTGAAGATCCTCGAGCAAACTCACGGGCCCGAACATCCGGACGTCGCCGTCGTGCGGGTCACGTTGGCTGGCATCGCCGCTCGTCAAGGCGATCCGGCGACGGCATTGGCTCAGCTCGAGCGCGCCTTGGAGATTCAGCTGAAGACCGGCAACGAGATCAATCTTCGAACCGCGGCCATTTACGCTAATCTCGGAACCTTGCACTTGGAGGCCGGCGCCCTCGAGCGAGCGAAACCCCTGCTCGAGCGATCCTTGGAAATCCACCAGAAATTGCTGCCCGAGCCGCATCCAACCCTCGCCGGTTTATTCGTCGTGCTAGCGAACCTGGCGCGGGCTCAAGACGAGCACGCCCTGGCGGAACAGCGCCTGAGGCGAGCGCTCGACGATTACGAGAAGACCCTTGGAGCGGCTCACCATCTGGTGGCCAACGGTCTCTATTTGTTGGGCTCAGTGGTCGCTCACCAAGGCCGCGCCGACGACGCTGCGCCCTTGTTCCAGCGCTCGCTCGAGATCCGTGAACAGGTTCTCGGTCCCGATCATCATTTCGTCGCCGAAACTCTGCTCGGGCTCGGCCAGCTCCGTGCCGATCAGGGGCACAACTCCGACGCCGAGCAGCATTTCCTTCGGGCCCTGAGCCTCTGGGAGCAGCAACCTCGGCAACAGGGAACACAAGGGGTTCCCGAAGCCTATGCCGCGTTCTTGCGCGCTACCAGCCGAGCCGCCGAAGCGGCCGAGGTCGAAGGACGCGCCGCCTCGGTCAGCTCTGAAAACTAGCTCCTGCTGTCGAGTCGTCGGCGCGGGACTTTGGAACGCCGGCTGAGTCGGAAAATTCTGCGTCAAGGGGTGGGTGAATCCAGACCCCGATTTTCGCTCTCCTGGGTGAGGCCGTCATGAATCGGCCCTCAAACCCAAACCAAGGAGGTGATACCTATGACGGTGAAGACCGACGTCAAGTCCGGCGCCAACCCCTGGTTCGAGTAGCGTTTAAGACTCGATGAGATGGGTCTGTGGCTCTGGCAACAGACCCATGACTTCGTCCGAGGCCGACGCCTGGCGCGCCGCTATGGTCCGTAATCTCTACTCGCGCTAACCTCTCTGGCTCTACAACGCTGAGCAACCCTTCGGCGAGACCGAGCTACAGCTGCTACTCCCGTCAAGCCGTGCAGGCCACCAGGCTTGTCGCCAGGTCGGCAGACCCAGCCAGTTACAAACTCAGCGAACGACCAAAGATCTCTGATATGATGGGATCGTCTCCTAATAATCGGCCCGCGCCCGCTCGAAGTCGTGCCGGCCATCGACAGCGAGCCAGAGGCGACCGAAGTGTCCCTGCTGCCACCCGCTTCGCCAAAGCCTTTTCAGCCACTACGTCGAGCTCTACGCCTCTTTGCGTGGCTCCGAGTGACCGCGAGCGAAGCTTCAAGAAGGCATCAGCGCGATTCATGATTCACGACTCTCGGAGACGATCTCGCGGACCGAGGTGGCGACCGACGTCAAGCCGGGCGCTAATCTCGGGTTCGAATAGCACCAAGACTTCAATCGAGATCGAGCTGTTGCTCTCGCTCCTGTAAAAGGCGACTTGCCGCCACCAAGTCACCGGTTTCGAAGCCTTCGGTAAAAGAGTCATAGAGGTTCCGCAGCCAGGTCACGGCTCTGGGCGCCTCGGCGTCAAACGGCTTTAACCGGGCGAGGCTCATGACCGCTCGAAGCTCGAATGACTTCGCTCCCTGCCGGCGCGCCAGGTGCATCGCAGAGCACACGACCTCTTCGGCTTCCGCTGCGCCGCTGGCATCGCCGCTGTGGACGGCCAGCTCTCCTTGAAGACGGCGGAGCTCCACTTCGCACACCCGTTCTCCGGTGGACTCGACCACTCGCATCGCCTGTTGAAGAGTCGATCGGGCCTCTTCAATCCTGCCGCTTTGCATTTGACTTTCGATCAAGCGAGTGAAGTCGAACGTGATACCAACGACCGGTCCAGTCTTCAAACGCTCTGCCAACGACTCCTCCATCCACCGAAACCCGGTGGCGATCCGCTGGGCTTCATCGTTAGGAGCTTGGTCTTCCATTTCGAACCCATGAACTTGGAGCCAACCGCGAACGAAGTTGCACAGTTTGACAATGTAGTGGCTCCTTTGCCGGCAGAAGACAAGCAGCCGACGGGTCTTCTCGAAGGCGCAGGTGATCTCATGGCGCTGTAAGTGAATGACCGTCGAATAGTACAGAGCAAACGCAAGACTGGGCATATGCCGGATCTGTTCGGCCCGCTGGAGTGACCGACGACCCGCTTCGGACGCCTCATCGGGCTGTCCCGCCAACCACAGCGCCAGACCGGAGAGTCCGAGCGCCGCCACCTCGGTATCCTCCGGAGCATGTTCGTCCAGAAGCTCGGAAGATTCGGCAAGGTCTTGGGCTGCCGCCAGCGAAAAACTATCCAGCGCCAAACTCAGGTTCCCTTGAAACAAATGGGCGACAGCGATCAGCTTGTGCGCTTTCTGCACAAAAATGGGATCTTGTAACTTTTCCGCATAATGCAAGAGGTCCTTGCCGATGCTCAAGGCCTCTCGGTAGTTGGCTCGGTGAATATGAAGACTACACAGACCGATCAAGACCTGGAGATGGCGAAGATTGCCACTCGATAGATCGCACAGCTCCCGCGCTCGGGCATAGATCTTGTCAACCGCTTCAGACCCCCCTTGGGTCACCCAGAGCTCAACACCGAGAGTGACCGTCAACTCGAGCTCTCTTTCGTCGCGATCAGTGCCTGGGGGCAGCTGATCCACCAGACCCAGACCCTGAGTCAGCTGGCCAATCGCTTCTTGGTGGGCATAGCGACCGGCGGCTCGTTGACCGGCGCGAGACCTGTAGAGGACGGCCGTTTGCGGCACGCCCGCTTCGGTGAAGTGGTGTGCTAGGAGCTCGGGCTGCGCGGCGACGATCTGCGGGAACTTGGATTCGATAATGCGGCCGATTCGAGCGTGGAATTGCCTGCGATGCTGACGCAGTAGAGATCGATAAGCAGCGTCCTGGACCAGTGCATGTTTAAACGAGTACCGCCGCTTGGCGGAAAAGCCTCGGCGCAGGAGCAATCCAGCGTCGATCAGCCGCTGCAGCGACCGTTCCAGCAAGCTTGCCTCGACGCTCGAGATGGCGACAAGGATTTGATGCGAGAACTCACGCCCCAGGACGGCTGCCTGCTGGGCAATAATCTTGGCCTCTCCAAGCCGGTCGAGGCGCTCGGTCAAAGAATCCCGGAGCGTCGCTGGAATCGACAGGTCAGCCGACGCAACGTCGAGCTCATAAACATTTGTCTTTTCGACCAGAGCCTCCGATTCGATGACGTTCTTGGTCATTTCTTCGACGAAGAGAGGGATTCCGTCCGTCTTGTCGAGGATCTGCTGCAAGACGTCCTGTGGCAACGGCTTGCCGCCCGTCACTTTGCCGACCAAAGCCTCCGCGTCGAAACTACCCAGTCGGCTCAGACTCAGCTGTGTCAGCTCAACTCTTTGAGCCCACTCCAAATCGAACCCTGCCCGGAACGTCAGGGTCAGCAATAGCGGCGCAGCAGGGGTGTTCTCGGCCAGCTGCCTCAGCAACTCCAGACTCGACGGATCGATCCAATGCAAATCTTCCACGACTATAAGAAGCGGCTTCTCACAGGCGATCCGTAAGACCAGCTTCACGATGGCATCAAAGGTTCGTCGCCGCTGTGCCTCGGGACTCAACCCGAGTAGCTCGCGCTGAGCTTCATACGGCAGCTCGAGTAGCACGCAAAACAGCGCCACAATCGTGGTTTGCTCGCTGAGTCCCAGGCCCTCGAGCCGGGCTTCCAGTCGCGCGCGTTGAACAGCCGGGCCTTGATCGGTGGGAAGATCGAGCGCCTGGTTGAGCAAATCCTGGAACGGCCGCAATGGAACGTGCTGGGCGTAGGCTGAAGTGTTCACCATCAGGCACCGACACTTCTGCTCAGACAAGCAGCCGCTCAACTCTCGCAGCAAACGCGATTTACCGATCCCGGCTTCACCGCTGACCAGCACGACTTGCCCGCTGCCGTCCTGCGCCCGGTGCCAGCGATCGAGCAAAATCTTCATCTCTTGCTCGCGCCCGACGAGCGGCATCAGAGTCACCCTGGAGAGCCAATGCCCGATGGCTGGCTCCTGACCTACGACCCGTAGATAACCGCCAACCGGCGCAGCATCCTCGGTGGACTCCAGAGAGATCTTGGTCAACTCATCGTTGAGCAACAAGCCGGTCGTATGGCTGACCACGACGTCATTGGGACCGGCACGCCGATGGGCCCTTAGGGCGTGATCGAGAGTCGGCCCAGCTGCGATCTGCCCTGCCCCGCGGGAGCTCGGAAGGACGACGGCGACGCCTGTATGGACTCCACATCGCAGAGCCAGATCACCCCCTGCGGCGAGTTCCCGAAAGCTCTCAACCATCTCGAGCGCTGCCAATACGGCCCGCTGGGCATCTCCTTCATGAGCCAGCGGATAACCAAAGTAGGCGACCTGCCGATGGCCTCCTTGGGAAACGACGAAACCTCCGAGGCGCTCGACTTCGGTTTGGAAGAGCTCCTCGAAAGAAGTTGCCATCGGCGCCAAAGTCTCGGGGGCTAGCGCCGCGCCAGCCCTATCGACGAGGTCACAGTAGAGGATGGTCACCTGACGACGCTCGCCCGGAAGGTCCGAGCTCAGAGTGCGAGGGGCTTTTTCCACCGCGATCGCGAACCCGTGGCTGGAAGGGGATTCGACCGATTCGCCGCCAGCCATTCTTTCACTCGCGACCTGGCGTAGTCGCCGCCGAACTTCCGTCGCGGTCTGCGGCCGATGCTTCGGCTCTTTCTCCAGCAACTGGCCAACGAGCTTCGACAGCCCTTCCGGCACACACGGGTTAACCTCCTGCAGTGCCGGCGGATGGTAGGTGCAAATCTTATCAATCGTCGCCATCAGGTCCGCCTCGCCAAACGGCAGGGTGCCCGCTACCATCTGATAAAGCAGACTACCGAATGCAAAGAGATCCGAACGAGGGTCGACTCGCCGACCCAAGGCCTGTTCCGGCGACATGGCATGCGGCGTCCCGAGCAACTGCCCTGCGAGCGATATCGAACCGGACTCAGTTCCTTCGATCCCTAGTTTAGCGATCCCGAAATCCAGAACCTTGGCTGCGAATTCGGACGTGACGAGAATGTTCGTCGCCTTGAGATCTCGATGGATGATGTTTTCGGCATGGGCTGCCTCCAATGCCCAAACGATGTCGTCGGCAAGACGCAGGATCTGATCGAGTTGCAAGGGACCCCGCACCAGGACATCGGCCAGCGTGCGGCCCTCGATCCACTCCATGACGATCCAATCACCGGTCGCCGAGCTCAGCAGGTCGTGGACCTTGACGATATGCGGGTGATTGAGGCGAGCCGCCAAGCGCGCTTCACGGCGAAAGCGCCGGCGCACCGTGTTATCTTGCGCGATCTCTGTCCGGATTTGTTTGAGGACTACGGCACGATCGAGGCGAGGGTCTCGAGCCCGATAGACCGCGCCCATACCGCCGACTCCAAGACGCGCTTCGAGGAGATAAGGCCCGACCTGAGTCTCTGTGACTTCCAACATCGTGTCGGATCGGACAGCACCTGCGAGCCCGGCAGATCGACCTCTTTCTCGGGCCGTCACGCTGCCGCTTCCTAAATCGTCGCGGTAACACTTCGGGATCTTCTATAGCCTACAAGAAAGACTATCCGGTTCCCAGAGTTGTCAGGACAAAGACCGGATCATAGAGCGCGGCGACGTCCTGGGGCTGAGCCAGGGCGATCCAGACTACCGGCTTAGCCGAGCACTCGATCGGAGAATGCCTGCAAGCGTAACGCCGCCTCGGCGAGGTCTCCCTCGGGAAGCGCAAAGACCAAGCGGCAATGATCCTTGAGACCGGTCCATTCGCTACTGTTGATCAATAGCCCGGTGGAATAGTACAGGGCTTCAGGGAGATTCTTCGCATCCAAGATCCATGATCTCTCACCGTCCGGAGTTTGCAGCCGAACCTGCCGACCGAGATAGGCTTTCGGGTTCGCCGTCAAGAAAAGACCTCCCGCAGGAGCGAGTGGGTCCCAGCCCGTCGAACGGAGGGCGGATTCCAGGGCTCGAGCGTTTCTCAGGAGAGTGACGCGTTGATCTCGCAACTCGGCGCGAATCTCAGCGGTCGGCAGATTGAGTCCGGAGTAGATCATTTGTGCGGCATCGAGCATGGTGGCATGCGGCGACACCGTATTGTCGGCGACCGCCTCGAGCAGGCGGCCATGGTTCGAGTAGGCAAAACCGAATCGCAGCCCACCCCCTGCCAGTTCCTTGGACAAGCCCCCGAGGACCACGAAATCCAAGAGGTGACGATCTCGCAGGGTGTCCAGATCCCAAGGTTCGACCGCTTCATCGAACTCAAGACCCGAAAATATCGTGTCCAGGATAACTCTCGCCCGATGCCGAGAAGCGACCGCCAGAATCTGACGGATTTCATCTTGCGAGTAGATGCTTCCCGTCGGATTGACAATCGGCCCATTCAGATAAAGCCACGGACGAGAGATGGGTCTGAGAGCGTGGTCCAGTTCTTCCGCATCAAGCTTGAAATCATTGGATCGTCGCGTTGGCACCGACTCGAGAGGGACGCCGTAGAAAAGGACCGCCGCCGCGAAGTGTCCGTAGGCGCCCGCCGGAAAGACGAAGGTCCCAGACTCGGCCGCACATTGCCTGACCAACGCGGCAAAGAGCGGCGCCACACCGAGCCCAAAACAGAATCTCGACGCCGTCGCCCAGCCTCTTCGATGGGTGCTGATCCCCAGGCGCCGCCGCATCAGGATCGCCAGCTCCGCCTCGAGATCGTGCAGGATCGCAGGCGGCTGCTTTCGAGCCAATGCCTTCAGCAAGCTGAGCTTGACAAACTCAGGGGACGGCAGGCTGTTCTCACCATAGTCGAGCCTTAACCTCTGCTCGAGCCTCGGCCACTTCTCGACGGCTAGCGCAGGGTGTTCGAAGCCTCGCTGAGCTCGCGGGGCACCTCCAACAAGACTCGGCTCCCGCGGTTGACGGCGCGGCAACTCGTCTTGCTCAGCGAGCCGAAACGCCAAGAGATCCTCCAGGATCACCGAAAAATAATCCTGAGTCAGCGTTGGCGTTCGGCTATAGGTGAGCTCGGTCGCGCCCGCCAGAGCGTCCAACCATTGACGGTTCTCCGAGATCAAAATGGCCAACGACAAGTCTTTGTAGACCTTGTCCTTGTCGAGATGGAAAAGAACCGCGACATGGCCTGGCAGCGGCTGTTCTGACAAGGCACGGAACACGCCGCTGACGGTCGGACGGCTCTGTAAATCGAGCGCCTCGGAAAGATCGATGAACAACCGGGCGCCATATTCACCGGCGGTCGCGACCAGCCGCTGAAAGAACTCAGGAGTCCGCATCTCGAACTCGCCGATGCGGGTCACGACAATGCCTGGCCTCAGAGCTCTGATCAATTGACAGACCAGGTCGACCGCGGTGGGACACTCGAGAACTTCGCCGGCGACCGAGTTATTGAGCTGTGTCGGTAGCAAATCCGGATGAATCAACGCTCGGCTGGGCTCGAACAAGGTGAAGATGTTGAGCAGCAGACTGTCGCGATCCGGAGCCACCGCACAGCAAGCCTCGGAGAATGAGACCCCGAGGTAAGCGTGTAGAAACTCGGCGAAACGTCGTCGTAGGCTCGTCTTTCCGAGCGTCCCACCATACGGGAAATGCTCTGTCGTGTTCAGGATCTCGACCCATCGAGCTAAGAAAGCCGTCTTCTCTTCGGCGACTGAGTCGTCGTCGAACGAAAGGTCGAGCGAGTCCACGACGGCGCGGCGCTGAGAGGGCGTCATCGAGCTGTAGAACCGTAGCAGCTTGGCAGGAAATCGCATCTTGCCTTCGAAGACACTGATCGCGTGGTAGATTTTGGCGCCGGTCTCTTGATGAGCTTTCGCGGTTCGGGCGCCCACCGACTCCTCGTCGCGTGGGCCAAGAAATAGCTCGAAGCGATGGGAGCTGCGACTTTCGAGCTCGGCCAGAGCGCTGATGTCGGTGTCGAGAGCCTGCGACGCCCGCGTCGTCCAGATCTCACGCACAGAGAACCCTCGACGAAGGAAAAGCCTGCGCAGGAGCGACCTGCCGGGTCGCCCGCCAAGATTGAAGATGACTTTGCCATGGCCGCGCAACAATCCGACGGACTCTTCGATCGCCCGCGCGATCAGCCCCAATCCGAACTGATCTTCCAGCTGGCCTTGAGGAGCGGTGTAGTTACTGAGCGAGAATAGAAAGTCGTCGGTCGCGTCCTCGCTCCAGGCGTCCAGATCGTCGAGTTGCTCGCTCAATACTTGGGGAATGCAGCCGACAATCATGTCGAGCTTCATCTGCTGCTGCCGTGGCCAGTCCAACAAGTCAGAGACCTGGAATTGCACGCGCTGACCGAGGTTTCGCCCCTCGGCATCTTGGACCCATTCGCCGTCTGAGCTCAAGCCATTGTGAAAGACGTTGAGCTTGGCGCAGGTCACAGCGCGCGGATTGATGTCCAAACCGAGAATCTTTTCGGGAAGTGCCCGACGCGCGAGGCTCAGGCTGATCCAGCCACTCCCAGAACCCAACTCGGCGATCGTCCGGCCTTCGAAGTCGGTGTTCGGCAAGCGAGCGAGCCCTTCGAAGAAGGTTCGTGACCAATGCTCCGGATGAAAGACACTTGGGAACAGTAAGAGGTGCAGCGGGGCTGCCGGCGAGCCGTCCAAGGACGCGGGTAGCTCCTGAAACGCGAAGTGGTATCGGTCGAGCGCGGCTTGAATCTCGAGCAGCTGGACGGCGGCTTCGAGCTCCAGAAGCAAGGATCGGGCTTGCCCACGAGTTTCTACGCTCTCCAAATGAACCAGTAGCGTCTCGAACGACTCATAAGCCGCCTTCGACGAAGTCCGACAGGTGGCCAGGAAATCGTCAAGCCCAGGGATAGGATCTCGGTCATGCACAGTCCACCGCTCCTTGCGTCATCGTCAGATCTCTGCAGTCCGATTGAGGCGTTGATTTGTCGGTCCGGGAGGCGCTCGAAGCTCTCATGCTACGAGGTCTGCTCGAGGCAGAGACGAGTCGCGATCAGGCGATCAGGCGATTAGCTGACCTGAGGTTGACCGACCGCTCCCTGTTCGTGGAGCCAGGCCACGTCGGCTGGAGAGATTCCAGAGGCCCCCTCGATTCGCAGCCCCTCGACCGTTTCCGCATCCCGCACGTTGGCGCCAGTCAGATTAGCATTTGTCAGATCGGCATGCTTCAGATTGGCGCTATCCAATTTACAGTTCGTTAGGTCGGCGCCGGTGAGATCTGCACGCAAGAAGTAACACCCCGCGAGGTAAGCTTTCCTCAGGTCGACATGACGTAGCTTGGAATCAATGAATTTGGCGCCTTCGCAATCGGATCCTGCCAAGCTGGCCGTAGGCCCGGCATCTTGCAAGCCGAAAATCGTCTTGCGAAAGAAGGCGAGAGAAAAATTTAGGTGCGACAGGTCCCACTCGCGAAAATCCATGCCGTCGAAGATCGTCCCCCGAAATGCCGCCGCGAACCTCGGCTTGCCATCGGCGTCGTTTTCGTCGGACCGTAGACGGATCTTCGGATTCCAGTTCCGGTGTCGCGTGAAGTCTTCATCGATCTTGTCGAGTTTTCCACCGACCAACCTGCTCAGATCGCCTGAGTCCAAGAGGACACGGAACCACCGCCGCTGCTTAGCGAGGGACGAGTCCTGGCGACTTGCTTTCGGGCGCTGCGGCATCCCTTTGTCATCGACCCGAGCGACGAACGGCTCGATCTTGTCTTCGCCGACCTTGCCTCGCAGGCTATAGCCGGCGAATTGCTCCCAAGTGCCCCGGTCGCAGGTCGCCAGCGGCTCAGCGATGACTTCGATCTTCGACAACCACTTCAGCGATTTATAAAAATAGCGTTTCTCACCGATCCCCTCCCCGTTGACAACGCTGCGTAGGGGGCCACCGTTGGCATATTTCAAAGGCTCGCCGTCCAGTGACCAAGCCAACATGACTTGTTCCTGAGCCTGACAGAGGTGAAGCTCGAGTGGTGTTTCATGCTTCAAGGACGGCGGCCCAGCCCATCCTGGCACCGCGCTGACGAACACCACCGTTCTCGCGTGCGGCTTGGGGACCACCTCTCGGAGAATCTGATCGAGAGATATGCCGGTGAACCGCGCCAAGGACCCTCGAGGTTTGTAGATCTTCCCGACGGAGACACAGTGAACATTGAGCGGCATCTCCTGAGCTTGCCACTTCATCAAATCGTCGAGGGTATATGTGCGCTCATGTTCGACTTCGCCAACAACCCGGAGCTTCCAAGGGTTGTCCGACTCGTCGGGCCAGAGCCGTGGTTCGTTTCCTTTATGCTCTCCGCGATCACCGACGTTCGTCAGTTTGGTCGTTGTCATCAAGGGTTCTCCGATTGCTAGTGTCCCGTTCGATTAATTCGTCGCTTTTACGCCTCTGACGTAGTAAAATTGAGGCATGGCAAGGCCTCACAAA
>JAAAKL020003675.1:0-16270 GCA_010016065.2 Carybdea cf. marsupialis auct. non (Linnaeus, 1758)
GACGATTTTGTACTCTGAGGAGTGTCAGACGAAAAAAGCTTTTCAGTACTAAAATGTTTTCGCTATTTCGTGCAGTTATACCTAAATATATATACCTAAATACACCTAAAACAGTGCAAATCCGTCATTATTGCTCTGTTAACGAGACCTGGGACATAAATATGTGAGTTACATAGGGCATTAGGCTTAATTGGCCATGCAGTAAAAATATCTTGTTCAAAATGTTGATGAAGAGGCAAAGGAGTAAAATCAGATTAGAAATATCAAAGTTGAAGAGTGGTTCTGTTGAGGAATGTGGAACTCGAAATGTAATATTCATCCTGCGAAAGGTATCAGAGTGGGCGTTGGAAATGAAGCAGGACCTTTAAATGTGTTTTATTAATTACACCAAGGCCTTTGAAATTGTCAAGTGTGAGGAAATGTTAACTACACCGAGTGACATTAACATTGATGGAAATGACCTGAGAATCACCAAAAATCTTGGTGGAGCCCGAACTCTGCAGTCACAGTTGTCAATGATTTGTGCAAGCTAGTTGAAATCAGAAAAGAAGTTCGACAAAGTTGTGCTTAGCCAGATTTCTTCAATTTAGCGATCGGATCTTGAGAGAACTGGAAGGGTTACCTGGAGTAATGATAGGTGGTGGAACATTTACAACCTACAAAACAGATGATACTATCCTTATTGAAATATCAGAATCCAACCTTTAACAATGATCAGCGAAGTTATTACTGAAAGTGAAAACAACGGGCTTTAAATTGATTGCAAGGAATTCGAATGCCTTGTGGCACAAAACGAAAAGTATTTCCAGTCTGCAACGTTAAAATTCATGGTGACAACGTTAAGCAAGGTGATATTTTAAACTATCTGAAAAGCTGCAGTACCTTAAATGGGAGATACCAACAATACCAAGAGAGAAATATTCGTTGAAAAAGAGACATTTTGATGAATGAGCAATTTCCTGTTTAAATAAAAGATCACCTTGAGTATCAAATTCAGACTTTTGGACTGTTATGTGCTACCTACTCTGACGTATGGTGGCGAGAGTTGGGCGATATCCAAGGAAGTGAATGATTGCTTGAAAGCAACTGAAATGTGAATCATACGTCAAACACAGCTGTTGTAGAGAAAGCAGGCAGACAATGTATGTTAAATAAAGGGAGCCAGAAAACAGCAACTGGATTTCCTAGGCAACTATACGAGGAAGCGCGAGTTGATTTCTCACTGGTAAGATAGCAGGAAAAGAGATTTAGATTGAAAGAGAAAAATTTTTGTCGCAGAGAATTGCAGCATGAGTGGAAATATAATAGACTAAACTTCTGGGATTGTGAAATGACAGAGATACTTGGCATTTTATGTTTACCAAAGTCACTTAATGTGGCACAAGAATGATACGTATATTACAATGACGTATTACGACACTCCTTTGTAACCTTTAAATTCCATGACAACATTTTATCCTTTTATAACACACCACTGTTGTGATCAGTGTCTGGCAAGAATGTCTTTCCTGTTTTTTTAGTTGGTAAATTAAGGCCCAATTTTAACACTAGCCAACCTACTCGAAGACGTAAAGGAGTTAGGCTTACTTACAGATTACCCTATCAAAGTTAATGGCCGAGTTTGTGCTAGACTTAGATCGACCTCACCTTGCCAGCTGTGCTGAACGGTTGTGGAACGGCACTGCTTTAGATTCGTTTTATACTTATTAAATTTTCCTTCGAGTCCGTGTTTTAGTCGAAGGCTTATAGAATATGTGCATGTGCAGGTACTAAATCACAGGATAACTCAATAAGGATAACTTCAGAAGAAATACTGTTGTTCTTGATGTTTGTGATTTATCATTTGATAGCGCTGAGGGTGCGATTGATTCAAGATAGTCATTCAGATATGAGAACCAATAAACCAATGTCTCAGTTGAGGAGGAAAGACGATGAGCGGAGTAATCTCCAGAATATGTGGTAAAACATTGCCAAAGCAATTGTTCTTTTGACAATGTTCTGAATAAGAGGAAATGATGTCACATGGACTTATCTTGTACAGATAAATCATCGCATGATTAATTGGGCATAACATGCCATAAAATATTACAATTCTCCTTTTACGAGCATCGCAAAGGCTGATCGAAAGGTCACGAAGGAAATTCAAACGAGATGTGAGCAAAGAAACGAATCATTCCCTTTCATATTTATACAAATAAGGAGCAAATTTTAAAAATTAACGAGTGCAAACAAATTTGCCCTTTTGACTCGGAATCAGCAAGTGAAATTGCAAGCTTTCTATACAAGAAAGGATCGGATATATGGTTTGGCATCTTTCTTCTGTTGATAAAAACAAGGAAATGCTGCCAAGAGACAAAGGGTCTGGAACCAAGCTCTGGTGAAACACTAAACTTCAAGGATAATGGTATCAAAACAGACGACAGTGTCTGTACATGAAATAGGCCTACTTTGTATAATACGGGAGGCAATAATTGAAGAAACGTTATTGATGAAGTTACCAAACTGGGGGTTGAATAAAAATGTTGTTTGTTCCAGAGAAATAGGTTGCTTCTATCTTAAGGCCGTGCTTCTTGTTTATGAAATTGTAATATGCAAAATGCTTTTAAAGCTGAAAGTCATTCAAAAAAAGAAATCCTGCATGCAAATCCTTATGAAAGGAAAAGCGAAAGTGCTGGATAACAGGAGCTTGAGATGTCCAAGGTGAGGTTTCAGACCTTGTAGACATCAAGGACTTTCAGCCTTGTTTTATTATGCCGTAACAATTTTGCACTCCTGTCTCAAGCGTTGTAAGAGGAGAACATGTTACTGGATACGAAATTTTGCATGCCTCCTGCTTAGAATTTAACATGGTTTATAGAAGAAAGACCTTCCTATGGCACATGGTGAATTTACTATGTCAAAACTGCCATAGATTTTAGCTGCAAGACTGAGTCTGCCAATGTATGTTACTTGCTTCCTAAATTTCCCTGGCTTTAGCCTCATGTTTCTTAGAATCAAATGCAACGCAAGGAGTATCAATACATCGTCATATCGTAAACAACATTGCATCGTTTCTCTTACCAGATATTTATTGTGAGTACCTCTCATATCTTGATGGTATCTACCATACATTGTCTCGTACTAAGTGATTTCCTTACCTCAGTCTTTATCCGTCTCTTTTTTAATATTGGGTCCCCGGAAAAGTTGCACTGACCTTGTGCACAGTCACCTTTTCTTGTACAGATGTTGTGTAAAACAATACATGCCAGTAAAACCATCTTCATATTTTCGTTTTTGCTTTCTCATTTCTTTCAAAAGAACAGGGCATCTTTCCTAAAGTATCCCATATGCTCTCTTCGTTACCATCCTAGCCTGGCTGAGTCTTGCTGAAATTCCTTTGTTGAGATGTTAGTACGGCATTAGTAAAGAGCTTTATCATCCCTGATTTGAAAGGGAAGATTAAATCACTTAATAATAGCCGGAAAATCTCAGTACTAGCTTCATCCTTTGCAACTGATTGCATAAATTTGATGCTGTTATGACCGTGTGCAAATGCGTTGACTGGAAAATCCTCGAGCCATTTCCAGGAAATCCTGTTGCATCCCAGATGAAACGATAGTGTACATGCACGATCCCCATCAGAACAGTAAAACTAAGCCTTCTTATAGTTTCTATCAATTGTTCAAAAGTTAATTGAAACTATTACTCTGAATCCACCTCTAATAGAAAGTTAATCACGTTTTTCTCTCCTGTAGGAAAACGACAAGAAAGAGGGTCATCCCAGAGACTTACTACACTAACAATTACAGTGCTTACTTCAATGACTATTCTCAAAATGGAATAAAGATGGGATGTTTATTCAGAGATTCCATTTCGCTATCATTACAAATTCTGCTCAAAATTTAAAAAAGTCATCCTTGACATCTGTATAAGTCTGTATAGTCTTATAGTATAGTCTGGAGGCCCTACAGGTCATACAATCAACCATTAACCTTTGATTCCATTCTACATTCGACATTATCTTGGTATTCATTCTCGGTGAAAAAAATGTGCGACCTTTATAACTGTGCTCGATATATTTGCTAGGGCTAAAAAGCAAGCATTTAAGATCATTCCTTTTCTTGCTGTCAGACAAACATTAACTGTTTCTAGACAAACTCTTCTCGCTAATGAGATAATGTAGCATTGACTTTCTCTATTTCTGAGTGGCCATAGTATATCTACATGATACCATTTTGGAACTGAAGTTTGCAACAGGAATAGTAATATGTTTAATGTGCGTTCTATGAAGTCCATAATTGCGTACTATTTGCTTTGTTGCTATTGGAGTTCTTTTCAGGTGTTAACTTAAAATTGATTTGCCTCAATGCATAAAAAGGGGCTTAGTGGCTTTTGATGTACAAAGTGAAAGCGCCAAAATTCTGTAAGAACTTTTATGCCGAAAGGGAGGCGGTAGATGAATTTCAGTGGCTCTCGCATTCGGAACTTCCATGCAAGGAGTAGTTTGTACACAAAGAGGTAAGCCTCTGAACAAAACACTTTAAGAATAAGAGATTTGAAGTACTTTATAATTTTTAAACTGGTAAGAAACCGCTTTTACTTTGACGGAGAGGAAAAAGGTAGGAAAGTAGGATCCTCATGGGTACTCCAGACTCCTGTGTTTGGTACTCAAGTGCTTCAATGCTTTTCAAAGTACCACGAGTTTCAACTTCCTGGGTATCAAGTACTTAATTGTGATATTAAATTTATAAAAGTTGGAACATTTTTGCGTTTCTGCATTCTTCTTTTTGATAAAAATAGATTGTCAAAATTTTAAAATGATGTCTTGAATACTTGTCAAGATAAGCTCTTTCTAATTTTTGAATGTTTCTATCAAAATCTTGTTATCTTAACCCATTTATGAACTGAACAAAATTAACAGTGCTTCATTAAGAAATTTCCCAGATTTGAACAGTTGTTGGAGTAGCTGGAAGGAGTCTAAAGACGATCTTTTGTGCATGGCTAGTAAATGATTAGGTTACTAATGAACTCACGTTTTATAACGTCATCCTTTAGTACTCGGTTCTTGCTGGTAGCATGGTCTGAATAGAAAAAATATGCTGATATAGACGTTTCAGTTTGCAAGGGCAGAGATGAAGCCGTTGTTGGTACATAATGGTGAACTGCGCGGTTGGATAATAAACGATTAAGGCTAGGGATTCTACCAGGGCTTCCATACCTGTTTGGATAGTAGGAGGATATACGAGAAAGCCACTTAGTCGCTCTACAGCGCTACACCCGTTCAACTGGTTACCTAACAATTTTCAAGCCGGTTAAGAATGCTGTATTTTCTTATTGGATATGAATTGGGAAAAGCATAGAGGCAAGATTGCCCTAAGATAAACGCGAAAAGACATGTGTGTTTCTCTTTGTTTTCTATCAAATGTTTAGAAATCGTCAAGCGTCATAAACGTGGCATTCGCTTTATCTGTGAATAACGCTGTCTCTGGGTAATTAATGGCAAAATCATTTCTTGTCTGATGATTGCACTCAAGAGTTCTTTATCCCTAGCGACCCCTTCTATCACAAGCTATCTACATTGTTCTGATGAGTTGTCAACTCCCTAAGCCTGCTGTTTATGCTGTTATTATCACCTCTTCCAAGATTCTTACAAAGAAAGCTAAAGAATGTCATGCCGCACTATTCAAGCTCAGTAGCTCGTAAAAGCTGAACACTGAACTCATCTTACGGTCGATTTGCCGTCCACTTGCTATCGAAAACAGACTTCACTAAGGACTCTTTCACTCCTTGGATGCATGCAGATTTCATAGGTGACAAAGCTAAGCTTTTCTACATTCTATTCCTGAATGATGGATTGCAAATATTTTCCGTTGGTTTTCTGCTTCTTCGGTTGTGCATTATCACTTACTGAGGATGACATTGATCGACAGTATCGTCCCGAGTATCAGTACAGATTTAATTCTTCTAGTTGTGTCAAGCTGGACGTGAATATCTGCAGTGCCCTTGGGTATAGAAAAGTAGCATTGCCAAACCTTCTGCATCAGACAAATCAGAGTGAAATAACTAAGAGTATTATGCAGTTCGAGGCTCTGTTTCTCTCCGGATGCTATCAACATTATTTTTTACCCTTTCTTTGCTCATTATACGCACCAAGATGCAACAGAAAAATTAAATTCGCTTTACCACCATGTCGCCCTTTGTGCAAAAAAGCTAAAAGAGAATGCAGAGACACCTTAGAAAAGTATCACAATGGATGGCCTAAATCTCTACGCTGCAATCAATTTCCAAGAGCTGATCCGTATATTCGCTGCGTGGTATGGCAGAAAGGGAGAAAGCGGTTCAAAGTGAAGGGCGTTGCTTCCATGTCCGCTCCAAAAGAGTGGATGAAAATGCTTGGATAGACAAAAGAAAATTGTGGTATCACAAGGAAATGAAAAGCCATGTTTTGCAATATCCTGACTACGTTTGGCGACATTTATTTCGACTTTGTCCTGACACCTCAGCCACGGACTGAACTAAACTAGCTACAAGCCATGGACGTAGAGATGAGAGTAGTTTTGAATAATCCAGATGTGATTATTTTGTGATCCTTTATATTGAGTACAAAGGTAAACAATAATAAGTTTTCAACGTAATTTTCTGCTTGTTCTTGGAATTGGCTTCTATTTATTAATAATACAAATGGGGCATTATTCTATCTAAGGCTTAGCATCTTCGAATATGAGTTGTATTCGCATTTTTGTGGCTGAGGTTAAGAGTGGATTTAGTCCAGCTCTTAAGTTTAGTTTTTTTAGCTTTGTTCTTGACGCTCTCATCCACGCTGGTTTTAAGCTTTCGAATGTCCAGATGTTGTGTCTCTTATCGATCACTGTCGATATTGTTCCATACTAGGTATAATCTACAGTTTTACAGTCACATTTGTACCTTTATTTCTTTGTTAATACATTTATAAGAACAAGATTACTACGTAAGAACAAATATACTTTTAAAGATATCTTGGCCAATCCATTGTCAATACATCTATAAGGCATATTATCAGGAGTCCAAAACTAACTTTGATCAGTGTTGTCAGTTCCAAGTTTCCATCTCCCAATTGGGCTGATTCAATTTAAATTTACATTGATAGCTACGAGTTGCGTCTTTTTGCTGGATCCTAATTATGAAAAAAGCAATTAGAAGAAGCGGTTAAAATGTGAAATAAATCTTGGAGTCATGATGCATACATCTCTTTAAATTACACGTTGACATAATTCTTCCTCTTCAAAGGTTATAATAGCTGTTGATAATTACGTGACTGTCCTTAGACGTCATTTCGAGAGGTAGAATGAGTGCAGGAAAGTCTGGGTGCAAAAATTCTTAAAGCCTGAAAGGTGCAGTGATGACATTTTGAAAGATCAGTTGACATAAATCATACATAATTTCATAAAACATCAGCGAAAAACAAATATTGAGGAAATAGGTATGACGTCGCTAGTTTATGGAAATTCGAGGTTCCACCAAATCTTGTTTTCCTTGCATTTATTTTGTTGTTATAGCTCTTCAACAATATTGATATATTCCCTTTCAGATTAAAAATGCTGTATCAAGACCCTGTTATTTGAACCCAGTTTATAATTTTATGAAGAAACAAAATTCACGATGCTTCTTAATGACGGTTTGCAGATTTAAATAATTTGTAATCGTGGTTGGAATTGGTCTGAAATGTGATATTTTGTTTGTGGGAAGTTGATTGTTACATCACTACGGTTTTTTAGAAGAAAACAACAACAAAAGTTGATCGAGAAAAAGTTGTAGGAGTTTATCAATTTAGTACTCAATTATTGGGACCCATTTTATTGAGGTTCTTTGTATGGAAACTTTCGACAATTATGATTGCAGAGAATGCTGAAAGAAATGAACTACTTCTAGAGAATTTTCTCACTTTGTAAGGATGTGATTTGTACATGTGAGTTCCAAGTTGAGTTGTAACGAAATGCTGCTGAACCTTACATAGATGTGACATTCCTTATCTCAAGCAAGTAACGAAGAAAAGGCCATAGAGGCTCCAAGCCAGACGATTGGAATCTCTATTAGTAATAGTTAAATCGTAACAATTTTCCTGCATTGGAAATGGAGCAAAAATCTTCGTTGGGTTGGAGATGTAGATTCACCCCTAAATTTCTAAAGGTTGATAATAGCTAAAATATCATACCCAGTACATGCGGCCATTTCTGTCATTAATCAATACTTCTGGGAATGTGATGATTAGGATTTTCAATAGTATTCTAATCTACGATAAATTAAAGTGCATTAGTGATTTATATAGATTGAAATCCTTACCAGTTCTCTTTAAGAAACAGAAAAGTACGCAATTTCCTGGAAAAATATGACAGCGACAGAACGCTCTTTGACAGTATGAAACAATACAAACTGAGAGGAAGGACATTGTTTCTGTCTGTACCAGATAGCAACTGCTTTGTTATCAAAATAACTATACAATAAGCTGTGGCTATATATACATTAGAAGATGAAGATATTGGAGATGATTCTCATTCCAAAAGCAGTCGAGGAAGAGAATTACAATAGAGAAAGGATACTTTTATTTTGTTTCCATAATACGTTTCAACCACAGCTCAATCTCTGACGCTTAATCATAACAAATAGTGATGTTTGGGATACTATCGACTGCTGCTCAGCCTCACTGGCACCAGAGGTTAATACAAATTGGACGTACGGAGAAGTTTGAAGCCAAATGAATAGGGCTACTTTGTATAAATTGAATAGATGGACTATCCTTAGATTTTATTTACTGCGGAGAAACGGGACATGTTGGGGAAAATGTCGGAAGCGGGCCAGTATCACAAACCTCACATATCCCATAAATTCTGCGTGAAAAGGTTTCATGTTTACTTTTTGTTTAAGTACTCTCATCGTAATTGACTAGTATTATATTCGGTGTACTTGTACGGTACTCAACCGGAATGACACCAAGTTGTTGAGTTTTCACTTACCAAATTTTTGAACAGTAAATAGAGAAGGTTTTGTAGAATGCTTTTATTACTGCCATGAATCTGGCTACAAATTTAACACAGACAAATGCTTTAAAGCTGACAATGGTCTAATTCGCATTCCTGATAAGAAGGCACAATTAATACTTTCTGTAAGGAACTGTTCAGGAACCGCCATTGGCCTCTACTCTACCTTGAATTCTTAGGTGTTAGGGCTGGATACCTAAAAAGGCCCTTGGCTACGTCAGTCGGCCATCCAGTCATGAAGTTCTCTATGCCCCGATAAACACGCCATGTGTAGAGGTACTGGTTTAACCCCTCTCAGAGGTGGGGGCACGGCGTAGAACCGCATCATCATAAAAGGAACTGTTCACAAGTTAGCTTCCCTGGTTTTCATTATGAGACTTTAAACCCTCAAAAAGGAATAATCTTTGGATTTTGGCTTTACGCAAAATATTAGGTAATTTA
Organism: Carybdea cf. marsupialis auct. non (Linnaeus, 1758); assembly: GCA_010016065.2. Taxonomy (NCBI): domain Eukaryota; kingdom Metazoa; phylum Cnidaria; class Cubozoa; order Carybdeida; family Carybdeidae; genus Carybdea; species Carybdea cf. marsupialis auct. non (Linnaeus, 1758). Next base: position 9,435 of record JAAAKL020003675.1, read on the forward strand.
TACTTCTTATTCCCTCTATGTATGGTAATTAACTTTACTACGCTAAGTAAATGTGGAAGCGTCGTTTTCTCAACTTTAAGCTTACAAGAGAATTTGTTGTAATGAATCCAAGAAAAAAGGGTCTTTTCTTCATAAGAATACTAGCATGTAGGAGACCTTGCAAAGATTGTTCATAAAGAGTTTCTCAGTAAGATAAGGTTAAGAAGTTTTTGTAGGGAAAAGGTTTCCTTTGTTGGACACACAACTCTTTACCATATCTCTTTGTCTTACAATATGTACTTTTTCTTTGTTACTATGCATGTCCCCTTTATTGCGACTAAAATATTGACCGCAAAATTAAAGAAATATTCTAAGCTTTTACTTAACTAAACCACAAAATTACATAAAAAAGTACGGAAAAAATAAACATTTGGAACTTTTAAGTTGACAGAATTGATAGGGTGCTGATACGCCTTGAATTTGAGGTGCATTTATTTGTACTTATATTATCCCGTCAGCCATAGAAATTTCATTAGTTTTTACGTTTATCACAAGGTCATTTTCTCGTCATCATCAAATTGATGCAGTATTAGAACTGGGTACTTTGAATTATTATTTATGATAATAACAAAACAGTATAATAATAGTAGATTTTCCTCTGAATGACATAACAGATCATTACAGTTCCATTTCATTGCGGCTACCGTGCATAGTAAATCCTTCAATTTGGGACGATGGTAGAGACAGATATAAGTAATTATGGTTGCTTTCTCTACCCGAAATATGTTGGTCAGACATAACAGGGATGAGAAATCTGAAGCTCAAAATATGTTCGTAGTCTAGGAATATACGTGTGGTTGTGGGAGTATTTATGTAGAAAGTATGTTGCTAGAAACACGATCACAAGAGAACGTTGAGAAATATAGAAAGTAGCGCTTGATCCTAAAAGTGATGTTAAAGCCCCATTTCCATTAAAAGCTTTTCGTCTTTCGTCGCGCGCGCGATTTATTGCAATCGTCCTTTTAAAGAGTCAAAAGTTCGGGTTTTGTTATTTATACTGCTGCATCAAAATGCTAATTTTCATGAGACCCTTATTAAATTGATCTTCCCACGGCAAAAGGGATTTTTGGTAAGATCTCTTTTGTTTGAGACCTGTCGTGAATTGCCTAGAGCATTCGATGTCGTTCTTTAATTATGGGTGTACCAGCCAAGACAGGAGTCGGAAACGTGCTAAGATCTTGTAAAGATCTGTTCATCTTATGCAGTTACGTCAAGCAGCACAGGCAAATCAGAATAATTTAGAATCGTCTTAGCTCTTGACCAATCTTTATCTTATGTATTTCTGTAACACTGTAAGTTCGTAACAAGTTTAAAAGCCTATAGAGGCATCCAGTGCATCCAAGCATAAAAGCTGTGATAGAGAACCCGAATTCATTCTCTGCCAGATGTCAAACAGGGGCAAAACGTGTACCGTAGGACCATGCCCCGACACTTACTTGATCTTTTGTACCAGTTTATTTCTTTTAATAAATACCTTCCATTACCAGTGCCCTGTACTTTATATATGAAAATTTCCTTTGACTTGTTTCGGCATCAAATTTTTTTATTCTGGCCAAAGACACTTGCAAAATCTAAAGGCTCTATTTTAATATCTCTTTAGAGGATAATCGTGCATCCTCTTTCAGAAAGAGGTGTGACTTAACAGATCTCTCTTGTCAGTAATCATCAAGATTCTAGGGAGTATCAACACAACGGTTCCTTTGCTTTATTTACTGCCATGTTGTTTCTCAACAAGTATTTTGCATGAACTTTGATTGGCTAGCGCTAATGACGTCATGCGCGCGATCGCAAAAAAGAAGAATGAAGAGTTTGCTGTCCAAACTATGTTAATGCTCATACCTAAGAACAAGGTTGATCGACAAAAATTCGCGCCCATGACAAAAACTCCTAATGAAGTTGGGGCTTGAAGCTATATCTGCACTATGTCTGAGCGATTGACATATTCTGCTAGCCCACGTGCGCATTGGCAACCATTAGGAAATATCTTCGCATGTCACGTTGAGTCTTTGACGAGGAAAATGGCACAAATTAAACCTTGTTTTCGTTGTTTGAAAAAGTCGGTTAACCAATAGAAATTCACCATTTCTGCCATTGTGATTCAGGAAACACGGCTTCTTCAGTTTGGAATGCTCGAAAGAGCAAAATTAAGCTACTAATCATATTTGCAATCATTGTTTTTAGAACGGAAGCTTTCTTTTGAGGATTAGGAAGAAATCATGTATGGCTTTAGGACTTCTTCGTTTTTACAGAGGAAGCAATTTAGTTTGCGTAGGTTCATACCCAGCTAGAGCGAGTCTTCTTATAATTTTCCAGCTGAAAAAGATGTCATCTCTACTCGACAAGATTTGTAATATGCTTTCTTTGAACTAGAAGTAACCTTGGAAACGAAAGAGGAATTTCCTAAGACAACTGTCACTCCCCATACTAAACAAATGCAACAGAATACCGTTAACCTGCGGTCACTGGGTCCATGATCCGCTGCAAGTGGGTTAAGTAAAAATGAATTCTAAAGTAAGATTGATTGGACAGCTTTGGATACACCTGAATGTGCTACAGCTAAAAATAGCTCAGCTAGTTTACTTAGTTAATTGATATCTAAAACGCATCACAAAAGATGTGTCTCGAAACGATTATTTAAACCAATATGTAGAGATATGTTAAAAATTTTTGACGCCAAACGTTAAGCAGAACTGTGGCGTTTTAGTTGTTTGGTTTGCTTTTGGGCGATTTTAGCTATTTTGTGAACCTTCCTTGGGCGAATATCTCTAAATAGAGGGCAGAGAATATCTATAAACATATATCGTGTTTAAGATATCCTCTATTTATTATTTCAAGTGCGCAAATTGGAACCTTTAAGAGAACGAGGTTGTTATCATCCTCCGGAACAAATACAGCTACATTATTATCTTTGCAATAAACTTTTAACACAATCTTCGGGTTTTGGACAAGATAGACTACCTTGCTAAAGAACTATCAAAAACTAATGACACCAAAGTCCTGAAAAAACGCTAATGAATCCCAAAATTCCGAGACATTTGATAAAAGGAGCTTTATTTTAATTAGCACAAGTAGAAAGAGATGTTTACTGGGCACCCTACTTTCTCGAACACAGCACTCTGTACTCGACTTTGAAACTCTCCTTTTACCATGATTGGAACTTGGATATCTCATGTTCTTAGCAACGAACTATAACTCGGGCTTCTTAAGGGAGAACAAAATATAACTAATTGTGCATTTTGCGCTCGCTCACACCACGTCCTTAAAAATAGTAATCGAAGCATAGCAACGAGAGGATCACGTTTCTCAGGAAAATGAAACTTCTGATACCACAGTCATCTTTAGTTTTGCTTTCTATAATAACTACGGTCATGCAACGTGGGAGCTGCTGATAGTTAAGTTTAGAAGGCGTGATCCTCATGGTGGGACTGAAACTCTTGCTGAATATCTAAATCAGATGGTAATCTCATAGTAACCGGACAACTCGGTAAATGCAGATATGACTCCATTTATACACGCTCTGGCACCAAATCACCTCTCTTTTCCACGTCTTTATAACGATAAAAGGGATTACATAAACCATATGCTCATCCACTTATAAAACAGTTCTGTTGCTGATTTTGGCAGTACTGCTTACATCAATAATATGCTCAATCGAAAAAGACTTTAAATTGCAAAAGTCAGCGTGACAGTTTTTGAGCTTATCATAGTGTGGGGGCATGAAGTTCTTAGGTCTCAAATATATATATATTTGCATGCATGTTTGCTAAGCCTTGCTTTTTCCTTTCTATACTGTTTCCTTGTTACAGAAAATGCGCCTGTTCTTTGTTTTTATTTACATATAATCTGTTTAAGCAATAAACGTTGTGCTGTGCATATCTTTCATCTGTGTACATCCATACTTAATGCACTTCTGCAGCTATCTTTATACCTTAACAACTGGCCACGAATTCTCCTCGAACCATTGCAAGTTTCCTTAAACAAAATTTCTTTACGGTCTAACAGCCTCCTTAGAAAACTACCGACCACGTCCAAATCTAGCGTTATGGAGCTTTCAAAATTCTCTTTACGACAAATACGGTCCTATCCAGTCCCTATTACAAATATCAGAAAAACGAATAGGGTAGAAAATCGTCTTATAATGTGTAAAAAACCTCGGAGTAGTGCCCTAAATGGGGATTTAATGGTTATGATGCTTCTACATGGACGAGGAGATTGCCAATCGCCCCTTAGGACTAAGGTAGCATATCATCATGAACTTACGTCAGTGTCTCATTATAGACACACTCCTTCAGTTACGATGACCGACTCGAACACACGAACTGAGACTACAACATAGTCTCGAACTCAGAAAAGACTCATGAAGATAAGAATTTCACCTTGTCTTACAAATCAAAACATGTCTATGTACACTCCAAGTAGAACTTGCTTTCTAAATACATGGATCAGCATATTTACATATAACTTCTATATTATCAAGCAGACACACAAGCAGTCATGAACTACATAGTATTGAACTTATTAATATATATATGTATGTATTTTTCGTATTTTTTCATAACATGAGTAACTTAAAATGTGTCACTTATGCAAGTCTTAATTGCTACAACCGTGTTCTTATCTTCTCATCTCTTAAAATTCTACGCGATGTTGTTCTATCTTCATTCCAGACGATTGATGTGACCAGTGTCTGGCGAAAACGCTTAGGAATATGAGTCCGTAACTTAACGCCATTTTCAAGTTCCGTGCCACTAACCAACTCCCTTAACAAATTATTAAGATAAAATCTTTGATAATGTTTACAAATTCTCTTCTAGCATTTCCTTCTTCAGTAAGAAATGGACACAACGTACTGTTCCTAATCTTTTAGTCAACCATGAGAATCTAACAGCATAGTAATTCTGAATGAGGAAGACGAGTACAGAGATTTATTTACAGGCGGAAGATACACTATGAATAATGACTAGTTACCAGGCTATATCGGTACGATGAAGAAGAACAAAAGTTGATCAGAGATATGTTTGAAAAACATACCAAATGTGCTGTTTACAAAAGCCCTACTCTGCGAATTAAAAAATTTTCATAGCGATGCCAGGCTTATCACAACGCATTTGCAGTAGAAGAAATATTTGCATTTGGGATAGCTGGTCACTGGGCATACGGTAAAAACCAAATCAAGCCACCGGATGTTTCTGTCTTCTGGTTAACGAAAGCGTAAGGATCGAGTACTCGAGTGCTTCCGCTTCAAACATGCAACCAACATCTATCCATGATAGTAAAATTTGCTAGGTGAGTTTTTTATAAGAAAGTGACTACAATGATGACAAAATAATGAAAGATCTGTGACTACAACGTCAAAGTTTCACACCGGCAATCAAGTGATGGAGAAATTGTTAGTTTGCCTTTGCATTCAAAGAAGTTGATAGAGATAAATAGCTACCTTAAGAAAAGAAATAGCTAAAAATATATATAGAAGAGTCCCTCACACTGCACCTGCCTACCATCCTAGAACTACACTAGCCTAACTACCTAACACTACAACTGCCTGCCTACCTAAATAACATTATAGCTACCTGACACAACAACTGCCTACCTACCTAACACTACAGCTACCTAACACTACAACTGCCTACCTACCTAACACTACAGCTACCTAACACTACAACTGCCTACCTACCTAACACTACAGCTACCTACCTACCTAACACTACAGCTACCTAACACTACAACTACCTACCTAACTAACACTACAGCTACCTAACACTACAACTACCTACCTAAGACTACAGCTACCTACCTAGGACTACAACTACCTACTTAAGACTATAACTACCTAACACTACAGCTACCTATTACTACAACTGCCTTCCTACCTAAGACTACAGCTACCTAACACTACAACTGTCTACCTACCTAAGACTACAGCTACCTACCTAAGACTACAGCTACCTAACACTACAACTACCTACCTAAGACTACAGCTACCTAACACTACAACTGCCTACCTAAGACTACAGCTACCTATTACTACAACTGCCTACCTAACTAACACTACAGCTACCTAACACTACAACTGCCTACCTACCTAAGACTACAACTGTCTACCTACCTAAGACTACAGCTACCTACCTAAGACTACAGCTACCTATTACTACAACTGCCTACCTACCTAAGACTAGAACTACGTAACACTACACCTACCTAAGACTACACCCACCTACCTAAGACTATGCCTCAACCTAACACTTTAACTACTTACCTACCTACCACTACGCCTACCCGAGACTATACCTACCTAAAACTACACCGGCTTGTCTGCCTAACTAACACTACACCTGCCACTAAGCCTATTATCTATTATCAATACCTACCTACGACGACCATGCTTCAAATCTGCCATCATCACTACTACACTGACCCCAAACTACGAACCACTACACCTATCTTCATCTACCTGTTCACTATCACTATTCCTCTATAATAGCATCTATATATCTATGGTCCTAATTACCAACCGTTTCCCACAATTGTCTATCATGCTGCCAATCTATAACTACATGCAACCATCCCATCTTTGACAAAGCCATCTACTTGACACTGCCCTTGCCTAGTTACTACTACCCCACCTACATAAAGACTACCAACTAGAGACAAACTTGCCAGCAAATACCCTCATTGGCAGTCTTTATCTATTTGTTACCACGATCTCCCCTATTACCACCACCTATCTAACAACCTTGCCAGCTTAACCTCCCCCCCCCCCCTAGTCTAGTTTCTAACGCTATCACCGACTTCTCCCT